>JAUMHQ010000013.1:2140601-2158532 GCA_032361165.1 Enteromius paludinosus | reverse complement strand
ATTAATCTATATTAAAAAAAATAATATATGACCACACCTAATATATATATATATATATATATATATATATATATATATAACCTATATGTAGATACATCAGTAATTAATTTCTGCAGTTACATTAACAATTACACTGTCGACCCATCCCTTACACCTTAAACCAACCCAAACCTGTCCCTAACCTCACCCGTATCCCACCTCAATAGCAGCAGTGTTTTGCAATACAATACGACCACAATAAGTACATTGTACTTATTTTTTTACGCAAGTACAGTACAAAGTGCTTAAGGCCACCTAATATAAAGTGTGACCTTTTTCCCATAATTTACTGAATAGACTTCAGGGAGATGAATTGATGAATAAGGAGTTGAATATAGAAAATTAAATATTATTACAATACAATCGGTGAGGTGAAAGAATGACAGCATAGGTTAAGAGCGGGAGGAAAATAAGCATGCTTTCTTTGTATGCTAAAGCTATACTAGTTACAGAACTAATTGCTCTAGATAAACAAGCTTCCCATTTTGTTCTCCCTCGTTGTCAATTTAAATTCAATGCATTTATTATCTCGTCTAAGGCAGAGCAGAGTCAATCAAGCGCTGATTAAAATGAAGCGGTCATGACTAATTTTCTTTTTTTTTTTTTAATATATTTCAGTGGAAAAGTTTCTTCCATTCTGCCACGGACATAAGATGCATTAGTATTCAGGCAATCACAAGCGCACCGCTCACTAAATCCACAGACACAATGGAAACAGGAAGCTGAGAGAAAATGGCACATCACAATGGCTCCATTTTAACAAGCAATTGTCTTCCACTCCAAATGAAAGTCGCTGCTGGTATTTGGGTTTGTTTGTTTACACTAAAACAATGAGAGGTTCTCGACGAGGAAAACAGTACCTCTCTCTCTCCGTGCCTGTTTCTATTTCCATCCCTCTGTATTCTTTATAGTCCCGTTTCCAAGAACTTATGTCTGTTTCGATGATATTTTCTTTCAGCGTATGTCCTAGTTTGCCAAAGCTGCTGTAAATACAAAATGTCAACTCTTGGATTTGGATAATCCTGTTAAGATTCTTACTCCTCTCCAAATTAAATAACACAAAATGCGATTCTACAGTATGTAACCGGTGTATCCACAGCTGCGTCTCACGAGTATACATTTGCATTTTCCCAGCACATTTCCAATTTAATGACAAGCCGTATTGAACTCAACGATGAGCAACGGACGACAACGTGGCACTTATGGGAAGCATGAGATTTTCTGAGCGTCATTACCACTTCAGTCGTCGGACGCTCAACATTTACCGTCAACAATCTATCACGTCTGCTCCCAAGAAGAAAGACGCTTGCGAAGATCGAGAGCAAATAATCTCTGTAATGGAAGAGATGGTTTAAGAAGAGCTTGAAGTAAAATACAAATTAAAAGACTAATACAGCCGCCTCCTTTTCATCATGATTGACAAACGAGAGCAATGGGATTATTTCTCATCTCTGATCTCTTGTCAAGCTTTTGTCAGGGCTTTTCAGGCGACTGAGAGGCTGGTGAATTTGATAACCCTGGCTCTGACATTTTCAGCCTTCTAAAGCCCCAAGAGCAATCATCTCTGCTGACATTTGGAAAGGATACCAGGGTTACCTTTTTTTTAACTGTGAGAAACCACAATCACAGACAAAGGCATTTTGTCCTTAACCCTGTGATTCAGACTCTTTTTCCTGAGCTCTGCCAGCCTTTTATTGTTCCCATTGTGCATAGCTGCATGGCTGAGATTGTATGTAAGTGTGTGTGTGTGTGTGTGTGTGTTTGAACATGCGTATAAAGGCTGAGGGCTCTTACCTGTTGGGTAGCGCTCAATGACTGGCAGATCATCCACCTGCAAGGTGGCGTTACCACCACTTCTCGTAAAGCGAACTATGTGGTACTTTCCATCATTTACAAACTTTGAAGTTTCTTCAATGTTTATGTCATCGGTGCCCACATTGAACACCACTCTGATATTGCCTCTTTCCTGTAAAGACAGAGAGAGAGAGAAAAAAAAAGAAAGGAAAAAGGAAGAGGACTTTAAGATTATATCATAGATTCATTCTGTTCTGATTCACTCCGCCAACATAAAGTGGTCAGGTTATATGCACTGGCTTATTTTATCATATTAACATCACATTTAATGATCATCACTCTGTCTTAGCAACCTTGCGGAAGACAATTTTTGATTATTAATAAAGGCTCTCATAGAGAGGCAGCTATACTCCATCTGAACTGGCAGAATAACAGATGTACCGAATGTATTGAGGACCAAACAAGGTGATAGTTTATCAGCCCGTGCACAATTTCTCCTGACAGCACAATGCATCAGAAAGATTTACCACTGCTTTAATTTGCCAGCAAAAGGCGGCATTCATATTTAATAACAAAAATATCTATAATTTATGTTTTTAATGAGCCTATTACATGAAGGAAATGGATAGTAATAAAGAAACTGGCAAGTATTTTTCTCCATTTTAGCAATTTTGCAATGTTCTTTGGATAATAATTAGCCAGGATATATTTGTTATGTCTGTGTATATAGAGAACATTTTTTATTTCTGACATTTAGTAAATATTACAATTCAATGGGTATTATTGCAGTTGCAATGTGATATGTTAGTGATAATGTACAGTCAGCTAGTCATTATGACTAAATAAATCCTGACAGGTTGATCAGGACACCGTCATGTAGCGGGAGGTCATCTTAAAGTAGTTTATTTTGGATTAATGACTGTACACCATCCTGCTCATTACATGATTACTTACCAATTAAAGACATAAATGGACATGAAATATTGATTGCAGCTGAACTTATTCAATTACAAGAAAGGTAATGCTGAGTGATATGAGAGACATACTGCAGCTGATACTTTGTACATTGTTAAATTAAACAACACAGTGCTGATTATACAAAAACATTATACCGCTTTGTAAAATACTGTAGTACAAATTTTAATAAATGACCATTATACTTTATTACTGTTATCCTGCATGGCTGTGTGCAAGTGTCATGTCTCTCTTATGACCTCGTGTCCTCTTCCTTCTCATTTTGTAAAATAATTTCAACTCAATCCCCTTTGAATCAATCCTGCAGAGTGATACAAAACCCCTCAGCTTTGTGTGGGCTTCTGATTTCTAATATATAAATACAACGCAGATGGTAAGACATAAACTCACATGCTACATTTATGGCAAAACAATATTACCAGCAGCAATCCGTAATTTTAAAGGGGGTGGCATGACTGCTGCAGATGTCAAAATAAAATTTACTGTGTCACACATTAAGCCTTGTAAACTAAATAATACCACTTTTTCATTCCCGTTCATGTTCAAAAGTTTCTCAACAAGCCTGCAGGCAGATAACATAATCGAATCACAGGAAATCACTGGAAAAAAAAAATAACCTTATAAGATTTTTCCCCTTGAAATCAGTGCCTCAAGGCAATATGCTGGTCATACAGAATAATGTGTGACAGTCTCAGTGAAATGGAATCTAATCTGTATTCTGATGCGCCGCTTGTCATTTTCAGTGTAAATTCTCATCAGTGCATGTTCCTGTCTCATTAATGCGAGCAGTGAGAGTGAAATCACTCTGTGTGCTTCACATCCACACCACTAGATGGCCTCAATCCTTAATGGTTTTTTATGTGATGCAGCTCAGTGGGTGGGATTGTCTTCGTCTGCTAATTACAATAAAACATATTCGTGTGCAAACAATCTGTTCTCATGAAAGCACATGCTAATAATACTCACTCGATAATACTCACTTGCTGCTCGTCTTATATAAAACAATAACCATGCCCACTCTATGCTCTCCTTGATGACCTGCGTGCCCACGTGCACAACTTAGTTAACTAAAAACTTGTTGCAAACTTGTTAGAATGCTACAAGCCTGCACATGAGCACAAGCAATTGTGAAAATTGTTATCTGACAAATTTACGACAGATGGAGCCCATTCTTTAAAAAAAAAAAACCCACCGTAATAAGCTGCTGTGGGAACGTGTGGTCCTTTCGATTGATTTGTTGCAGATTGCAAAAGCTACATGAGGCATTTCAAAATAATGAAACGAGGTGTGTATGAGAAGATCCCTTTGTGAATTCCCCTAATTCACACCTATCTGCAGGAAGAGAGCAAGCAGAGGACAAATCGCAACACCAGACTTCATTATACCCTCCCAGGAGATGTGTGTTTTTGTCTGGGTACTCACAAGCTCACACACACACATGCGCCCCATGTTGTCATCTCCAGCTGGGCAGAAGCTAGATGTTTCTTCCGCCTCTCACACCCCATAATGAAGACAGACTCTGCCCGTTAGCACTATCCTCTTCCCATCACCGGGAACAATGGGGCAACGTCTCCTTCACCCTCCTCTGCGCTCTCTAACAACATTTCTCCAGGGCCAATCTCTCACTTCCTGCACATCTTTTCAGCTTTGTGGTCAGAGAAGTGATGTGAGAGCTTGGCCAGCACTCCAGCGGGCCGTGACACGCCACGCCCTCCTCTAATTGGAGAACGACCTCTCTTTCACCCTTCCATCCAGGCCGTCCCTTCGGGTAGCTGACCTCATCCTTCATTCTGGGTTTCGGCGGCTGGGACCAACACCAAGGGTGGCAGGCCAATTGAAATCTCGGAAATGACAGCGTTGAATCAAGCATATCCTAGCTAGGGGGAATGTGGACATGGTAATGAAGTCTGCAGAGCTGGGTACATTACTTACAAATTGAAATCCATTACTGATTCCAATTTACATTCCCAAAAAGAATCTATTACATTAAACATTTTAAGTAATGTAATCAGACTACTTTTAAATGACTGTTTTGATCTTGTTGTTCATATTGATTTAAATAGGGTACTCTTATACCACATTGACATAAGAATAATTAAGAATATATATTCCTTTTGGTCTTATCAAAAACACAAAGTGCATTAAACTTTACATTATGGGGTTTTAAAGTGTAATAAAAAGCTAATAATCAATTAAATGACGCTTGACCACAAAACGGTCATTAGGGTCCATTTTTTGTCCTTAACTGAGATTTATTCACTCAGAAAGCTGAATAAATAAGCTTTCAATTGTTGAATTGGAATCTAAGAGTCCAAAAAATCAAAATATTGAGGACATAACTTTTAAAACTGTCCAAATATAATTCTTAACACTGCTTATTATTAATTAAAAGGTTTTGACATATTTTACAAAATATCTTCACGGAAAATTATTAATATGCTAATGATTTGACTTATGAATGGTTTTGTGATCCAGGGTCACAAATCATATTTTTTTAACATTAAAATTAACATTTTTTTATTAAATCCATAAAACACTTAATGATAAAACAAAAAAATATTTATATTCCATGTGTTTATCTGCATGTCATGTGAACATGCAAATGTGATACTAATACATAATTGAAATATGCATAAGAAAAAAATCTCAGGGGTACTAAATATAAAAATATATTAGGAGAAAGAGGATCAGATAACCTGATCAGATAAAAAAACAATGAATTTGTGTATTTTAATGTGTTTGAAAGACAAATGCCTACCAAAGCAATACATGATAAAATAACTGACTAATTGATAATTCCGATAAAATTGGGTTGTTTATCTCTAGTTGATCCAGTGGTCAAATGCTGTGTCACCACCAGACCAATGACAGATGTGACCATGTGTAACCGTACATTAAACTAGAAGGATTTCTAAGTGTATAGAAATTTAAGATATAAAAAAGAGGAATAAGGAGAATCAATTAATCAATTATTGCTATTGTGTGAATACTATGTAACAAGTAACTAGCCTGATTACAAGTCTTTTAAAAGTTCGGAATCTAAATATGTAATCCAGATTACATGTAATCAGTTAATACCCAGCTCTGGAAGTCCCTTTCTGAAGTTGGACGAGGGGACTCAGACTTTCACAGGGGGCTTCTTCCAGTAACTTAAAGTGGGCATAGTTTTAAGAGAGACACCCTACGTCCTACATTCAGTCCCGGGTGTGACAATGTCCCAGTTTCGCAGAATTTTCTGTTAAAAAAAAGAGAAGGCGGCTCTATTATGAATGCCTCAGGGGCTAAACATACGGGAGAGGAGAGCAAAATTGAGCCGTGACACCAAATCCCAGATTATCACAGAATAACAAATGTTTTGGGTGCTGTGCTCATGGATTCGGTGTTCGCTAAATGATCCCTAAAGCGAGCGAAGGATGGGGTGTCAATTTAAACGGAGTGCTTGGTTCCACACGGCTGCATCTCGGCTGTTCCTGTCCATCTCAAGCTTCATGTCACCTCTCCGCCGAGGCCTGCAGTGCTGCTCTAAATATAAAGAACTAATACAACTGGATTCTCATTAGACTCAATGGGGGTTGTTATAGCAACTCTGTTCTCTAGGGTTCTCTCGTTTCTTGTAGGCAATTAGATGACAACTACGGTGCCATCCTGATTGACAGAACATTTCATCTACTCTGGAACTGCAACGACCTCCTCTTGCCAGACACAAAAATAATTCAGCTCTTCTGAACTTCAGAATATGTGGCTTAGAGCTGTAGGTTTTGTGTGCTTATAAATATACTTGTTACCAAATATTTATTTCTTAAGACACTACAGGTGAAAAAAAAACAAAAAAAACAACTTGTAATCATCACCATGCCCCAATTTGCATATTCATAGTACATTAAGTGAATACATTTTGCATTACAAGTTTACTAAAATGGTGTTTAAATATGCAAATGAGGCATTACCTAATTAAAAGTACACTCATTTGCATTTTTTTTTTTTCAGGAAATCTGAATATTGAATACAGCCTTTTTCAAAATTCTTGCTTTGTTGATATATTAAATGTTCTCACAGAGGGGATTCAGAATATTTTCAGCACTCTGAAAAAACTGTTAGCAGAGAGAAAAAGTATCTTTCTGACCAGGAATAAAAGATCAAATGATATATGAACAAACAACACTGTAAAAACTTTCAAAATATAGCTAAAGTAGGAATAAAATGGAAATGTTTGCTGTATGTAAGAGCTGCTAAAGTGAAGGTTTCTGGCTTTGTGGTTGAGAAAAACAACAACAAACTGTAATATGTCTTGATATTGAAATCTACAGACAAAAATGTATATATTCGAATAAAAACAAATTTTTTTCAAGTGGTGGTTTACCAAAAAATGTCAGCTCTTTTTTATTATTAAAGACTTTTCCCTCTGTGAAAAATAAGATATTTTGGAGATTTAACTGTTTTAGTATATATAATAGATGTCAATGGGGTCCAAAACCATCCAACTGACTTCCAAAATACCATCTTTTGTGTTCCACAAAGAAAACAGCACAATCTGGAACAACATGAGGATGAGCAAACGATGACAGATTTTTCCTTTCTGGGTGAACTATCCCTTTAAGCTCTAAATAAATCGATGGAATAATTGTGAAATTAGTAACAGTCAGAACATTCCATCAAGAGGAGCCAAACACACACACACACACACACACACATGCACACAAAGGGCTGGGACGGTTGCTCCGGAAACCTGGAGGACAGAAGAGCCACTAATGATGTGTCTTATTTAGGAAAAGGTGCAGGCAGAAGCTTATGGAGTATGACGGAGTGTGTGTGCCACAGCGGGGATGCTGATCTGCCATGGCATTCAGCTTAAATGAGCTGGTGCATCCAGGAAACCTCAACCACTTTACATAAAGAGCCTCTCAGTAACGCTCAAGCTAATACCAAGGGAATGCGCTTAATTGGATAGAACACCCAGACATGCAATATACGCTCTCATAAATAACCTGTGTTTGATATTAGATCAAAATATCACACCGTGTGTGACACGCTCCAGAGGGCGTGTGCCCTTATGTTTGAGCACTGCAGGTTTGGTGAAACAGATAAATTTGTTGTGTCCGCAGAATAATTCCACTTTGGCAAGCAGTTCTTGTTGTTTCACCCCCTCCTTCTCCTCTCTTTCTTTGTGTGTCTCTCTCTCTCTCCCTTCGCTCGCTCTCGCAATCTCTCTTTATCTTCTGGTAAGGACTGGATCTGGTGAGATCATGAATCTTTTTGGCAGCAGAAATGTCTTTTCCAAGTTTTCTAAAAACTGAAAATAGCACTCTGTCCTAGTTCCTCTCGAACCTGAAAACCACACGCGTTCCATGGGCGTTGTCTACAGACAATACCCAAGAAGCCATGCACATCGTCTCCCTACTGCTGAGGGAAACAATTACAAACGCCGGCCTGGATGCAATATCTCTCGCAGACAATATCATTTCATATTACAATCGACAAATCCAAGGCAGACTGGAGCGCTGCTATTTTTGTAGTGATCCTTGTCAACCCGTCACTGGGCTTCAATAGTAACACGTTCTTTCATGCATCGACTCTAATCTGAAGAAAAAAGCGTAGTAAACATTTAAAAAAATGCAAAGGAACGAGTGGGCTGAGTTTGTCACAAAGAGAACATTTAAAAGAACACCTGTCTCTTTTATTTTGATGAATAAATTTAAATATTCGGCTTTTACTTCTGCTGCCATCTGTCTGCTTATCCTTTCAGATACTAAAGATAGCAAAGGCACGGTTTGCCATATGCCGCACTTATTCAAGGAAAAATGGCTGACGAAGACCAAACATTAAATCGTCTGTGGCCAGTCAGACTGTTCTCCACGCCACTCGTAAATTGCATAATGACCTGGCATATAGTTTGACGGTATGTAAAAATGACAGAGCGCATGAATGACTTGTACTCAAATTATGCGGGTAAGTGGAAGTAAGTGTCGCCGAGTTTCGACTGAGAGAAATAAAATGGCATTTTCCCAAAGCACTGGCTGTTTCTATCTAAGCTGCTGGGTGGAGACAGGCTTAGTCCGCACTGACGGTATGAGGTCAGCAGACACTTTGCTGTCACTCAGAGCCATGTCACACGTCACTCATGTCTGACCAGGTATGTCCTGCCCACTCAGACACAAGTGAAGCAGAAAATCAGCATCTGTCACTCTCTTTCACTTTCACCTCCATCCAAATGTTAGTGAGTGTGCGTGCATGTAAGAGCATATGAGTCTCTCGGGCTGCCCTGACTCACTTTGACTGGAGACATCCAAAATATATACAACAAAATACAGGGAAATTTTCAGTTTCCTTATTTTAAAAGAACAGGTTATCTGAAAATGGAAGTGATCTTTCTTCAGTGGAACACAAAGGATGATTTTTTTTTCTTTTTTATACAATGAAAGTGAACGGGGTCTGTAATGCTCCAAAAATACACTTGAATTGTACATGCCATATTTTTTTTACCATAGCAAAGTTTGAAAGTTAATACACTGATCTTTTTCTCTGCTAAAGAACTAGGGTTGAAAAATTTGGGTCTTTTTTTAAACGGTAATTTAGGCTTTTATTCAAAATGCAGGGACACATTACATTAATCAAAAGTGACAGTAAAGACTTCTACATAATAAACGCTTTTCTTTTTCATCAACAAATCCTTAGAGAGATGTATCACAGTTTCCATAACACGAAAAAAGTATGCAAAATAACTGTTTTCAACATTGATAATAATAATAAAAAATGTTTCTCAGGCACCATCTAAGCATATTAGAATGATTTCTAAAGGATTACGAGTAAATTGGAGTAATGGCTGCTGAAAATCCAGCGTTCTCCAGCTATTGGAGAAATAAATTACATTTTAAAACATTGTCAAACAGAAAAAAACTGTAATAACATTTCAAAATATTACTGCTTTTACTGATCAAACAAATGCAGCCAACAATAAAAAAATTTTAAACAGCTACAAAAATGGCATATTCTATCATCATAAATGTCTTTAGTGGTAATGACACCACTACAATCAAGACTGTGATATTATATGCCTTGTAATGCTTTTTAAGTACCCATTCACTTCCATTGTATTCTTTAAAAAATTCATACTTTGTACACCATTGAGGAACAAGTCCTACGAGTTTAAAAACAAATAGAGTGAGTAAGAATTTTTAAGCAACATGGTCAATGTGCCCGTTATCATCGACATCACAGCACAGGTGCTCTCCGAAAGCTGTTTCCTTTCACGTCCTTTCTCTCCTTCTCTCTCACACACATTCCCTATCCCCTTGTCAGTACTACTGTTCACACCTCTGTACCTCGCACTGCTGAGTTAGCCGTGATCGTCACCATTCTTCAATTGGACTGATGTGCTCATTAGACTGCCCACAAGCTCACACACACACTTTTGGCATGAAGAGTGTGAGAGGTCAGAAAGTGCTAATGATTTGGTCAAACCCCAGGGGTATAATCACTTGGCTTTGACTCGTTTACAGTCATCATCCATTTCTCCTTCGCTCCTGTCCTGCTTGGCGGCTTGCACGGCTGCCACAAATGGCTGGGCGTTCCGCAGGGCATTTGGCCACGGGTTCTAGCAGCTGGCAGAAGCTTGAGCAGAAGAAATGTATTTAATAGGCCATTACCCCTTAAAACGTGCGTTATGCTGAGTGAAAGAATGTGCACCAATGTTTTCCTTCTCTGTACAGTGCCTGTCTCACCGTTCCTTACAGTTCTCGCTCTCCATCTTGTTATTTCTCCCTCTCTCTCTCTCTCTCTCTCTCTTTCTGCATGAGCAAGTGGCTCAATGATTTGGGGTGAACGATGACTAATGATAATCCCCAGTAATGGTGATATGATGAGACTTAAATGAACTCTGTCACAAGTGTTTAGGGTCATAAGCGGTAACGTGGCGCGGGGGGTGGGGGTGGGGGGGGAGGGACGCCACTGTCTGTTTGAAAAATCAGGACATCAAGGGCCGCTCGTTAACATGGTCAATGATCCTAAGTTAATTCACTTTCAGAAAGGCAGTCTCTGGATAATGATATCCTCCCAGCCTACAGACAGGTTTATCAAAACATTCCGTTACATCACCGAACAGTCTCGCCATTAATGTCAATACTGACATACTCGGCAGTGGCTAAATATAATTTGCGGAAATGGAAATTTGCCCTTGTTAATTATGGGGTAAAAACGGTACTGGAAATCTATAATGATTTCAACTGCTTTATGGACGGTTAGCGATGTAGGTACAGCTAATTTACCCTCCTACACAAGGCTGATTCATTTAGTAAATACCTTTTATGCTGGCTTAGCAGTCATCAGTCCAACAAGCATCAAAAATGGCAGACGTAGCACTGCAGAGACTCCACCAGTCACACATTAGAATTAGCCTAGATATCCACCGCTAATCGCATCAAGACATTAAGGGCCTTTAATTTGCTCATAAACATTCGCTGCCATCCCTATGCCAAAAAGCCATAAATCAGTCATGGATGCATGATTAATTGTCATGCCAATATATGGAAATATATAATCTGTGATAATCTTAATTACAGGCATTATGTAAAGTGTTACATATCTCAGGCTTATGCAACTCCTGCAAGTTCATTTTAAGACGCATTTCACGAAGACATCACTGCTACCTACCACCTTGCATTCTCAAGCGAATATCTGAGCCGAGATGCGAGGAACACAATGTTCTGAGTACACGAGATGGTAAATCATAACCCACAGTCTACTGGGCATCAGATATCATTCTCGCACCCTGAGCTTGTGTGATTTCGCTGATCGATAGCACATACTGAAACAATATATCCGCGCTGCAAATTTACATAGGGCACTGGGTTCACATGTACAAGCATGCAAATTAAACCTACTGTTGCTGCTTATGCTTTTGGTGGAGAAAATGTGTGCGGTTGCCAGGTAGCAAGAGTCAAATCCCCGAATTTGTTAGCTTCTCTGTTACAAGGATACATTTTCTTTCCAGTTTTTGAATGTATTTTTTTGCAATCTGGCAACCATGCACAGGTGCTTGCTCTTCAGTGCCAAAGCACCGCTGACGACGATTGAAAAACAGCTGGAGTTTAGCAAACTAAATGAAAGCCTGTTCCATTCTTGTTCTGTCATGAGAGCTCGACAATAATGTTTGCGAAAAATAGGCCATTTCGATATGGTATTATTGGTATTACTATTAGCCATACTCTTATCATATTTTTTGTTAAACCTTTACTTGCATTAAGAAATGATGGGGACTGAGGTTTTTTAAATGATGCTCAGTTATTTTTATTTTGATGAATAGAATCAGGATGCTCTTTCAAATAATAACCTATGTTAAGGGGAAAATCGTACAGATTTGATAAGACACAGATGAGGACGAGTAATGGCAGAGTTTTCATATTTTAAATAAAAGCGTGAAGTACATCGGTGCATTGCAGCACTGTAGCTGAAGTCATATATAGATACCAGCACGCATGGTAAACTCCAGGGCTCAGCTGGAGAAATCATTACCTCACCGCGCTCGGAAAGCATTTGCTGAGGCAGTCGTGCAACAGTCATGCCATGATGCCACCCCTGAGAGAGCTCGCTGATTCTTCTGGGAATCAAGTTTGTGATTACAGCAGGAGTGGGCGTCAAAAAATATATCGCAGGAAAAATAAATAAATAAAAACACATACAACTCTTCGAAGCTCAGTGCCAAACACTTTCCCGTCCCCCTTGCCTTCACCTCCTCCACCTCCCACTCCTCCAGCACAGCATGTCATAGGAAATGCGGGTTCTATCAAATAGCATCCTCTGAGCAAGCGTTGGTAGCGCCTTCTATTCTGAACATTATACAGATTTTATTCATGAGGGCGGTCTGAGGCGCTGGAACTTTCTAAAACAGACCAGCACTTTGAGTGTCGGAGGAGTGGAACACTATGATTACCCTAATGATCATTCACAGGGCTCGTCGGGCGCATGATTTTCTGTGATTTTCAACTCTGGGGTTTGCGTGAGGATGAATGAACAGCAGGAATTCTCAGGGGAATCTGTGTAGGTTTGAGCAAGTTCAAACAGTTGAGACCAAAAGCCTAAGACCGTACTGAAAATCGAGGATTTTCTCGTTTAAACATGGAAATAAAGTTTTAAGATTGACATGAAGTATACAAGAACCACACCGTTAAATCATTTTTCTAGTCTACTCGAAATGGCAAGTTAAATCAAATATTTTAAACATATTAATTATTTGCAATTTTCATAACGTAAAATATAAAAAATATATATTTTTCAGAGTTGAAAGTAAAAGATTATTGGCATACGTTTAAAAAAAATTACTTTAGTGCTTCTGCCTCAAAATTCCAAGTTTACATGAATGTATTATTTGCCAATTCGTTGTAATTATTTTTTTAAGTAAAAATGTTTTTTGTTTTTTTTTGTCAAAAAACCAACATTTTTTTTTTTCATCAAATGCTAAATAAAATAAATTGAAAGTAAAGCAAAGATTAACGGAGTACATTTTACAAGACAATACAAATGCATTTTCGCTTGTGACCCAACACTAAGTGCGTGTTTGTTCCTTTAAGACTCACAATCTGTAGCTGCAGGTAGTCTCCCAGGCCGGAAGAGCTGTCCACCCTAACCAGCACTGCATCCTTCTGCTGGGTGCTAAAGCCGACAGCCAGTCGGTCAGCTCGTGTGCTCGGTCTGTCGTTGGGCGGCCATGTGTACACAATGAGCCCTCCATCACGTCCGAATATGTATGTGGTTCCCGCTGCAGAACGAGAAAGAGAGAGAAACAGAATATTAAGTGCAAGAACATAAAAGTAAATGGAAAAGTATTTTCATTTTGCATGCGTGTGTGTGCGTATGCACAGATCTGCTCCATTACACAAAGCGCGGGAGTATCTTGATGAACCCATCAGAGTGCCAGACAGCCCCTGCTGGTCCCTGATTGGCTAAATTATAGCCCTTATGTGACCCTCGCTACACTGATGTCACCAGGAGCACCTGTGTCTGCTGAAGCATGAGCTAAACAGAGTCGTTCTCGCCACAACCACTCAACGCACGCAACCCCCCATTCGAGCCCGGGGCTGATTGAGCTGATTACAGCCGCTCTCTTCACCCGCCGACACACCGGACAATCAATCCAGCCCCACGGCCCCCAGCCCAGTGCTACTTCTGCATGCATTTATTCTACCAAAGGTGGGCAAACACGGCACGGACCAGACAGCTATTCCTGTTCAGCGAGATGCATGCTAATGCCTGATGGAGCTAATTACAGTGTCAGAGGCAGGTAGCTTACTGTGAGCGGGGTCACTGCGATTCAGCGCCTGCAGGAAGGTTTCTCTGAGTTTTTGCACCGAGAGATAGAGAGAAACGCTACTAATGGACTTGATCTCATTAACTGGCGGACTGCGCTAGCTCTTTTGATCAGGCGTGACTTCAATAGCAAAACGGGGCGAAAGCGCTTCGATTGTGGCAGGTGCAGTCGGGGTAATGTTCGCAGAGCAAAGAGCTCATCAACCTCAAGATAACAGCCTCGGGAGATGCAAGATGCACTTCAACACTCTTCTTGGCGGAGCGTGACTGCTGTGCTTCTGAGCTCCAGATGCAGATAAGACGGGCGGCGAAGCAGCACAGGGGGAAAAAACCCAGAGGAGGCCGGAGCTCTCAGAAGAGCAAGAGAGGCCCCTGAGTTAAAGTGCTGAGAGTGGTTTCAAAAGGGCTGGGTTATTTCCTGGCACGTTCATCTATTTGCAGAGCCGTGCTCATTAGCTCCACTCTGTGTGATTTTCACTAGCGGGCTCTCGCTGGCCCTCCTTGAACGCATCTCATTGAGACTGTTTCACACCGTGTCAGCGATCGGCTTGACCCCCTCCGGGGCAGGCGCATTCGCTTACATGGGTACACAAATGTTCACGAGCGTGCACGGATTGACGCGCGAGCTAACGCCCCGGTTAGTGACGACTCCCTTGGCGGGCTTGTTCCAAACGCAGGGAGCTCTGCTCATTAGCGGGGCTCAGATGGTTGAACTTCACACACACATATGTGCACAGGCCATCATAAATGTGAAGCGGATAGGGATGAGATTTCGGCTCTGCTGAAATCTGTTTCGTGCGAACCGCTACGGCTGCCTGCCTCATATCTGTCGCTCAGTATGACGGCAATTCGCAGCTGTGGGTGAGTGAATGGATTTGCCGGGAAGGGAAGCGTAAAGCTGTGCAGAGATTTACGGGCACAAATGGGCAATGCACAGTGCACTGAAAGTTAAAATCAGCGCAATCAACTTTTCAAAATACAAGTTGACATCTGACTCATACATGCATTTAAAGCAATAGCAAAGATGATAATTCGGCATCTTGCCCCATTTCAATTTTCTTGTGAGTAGCAAATTATGTTTTGAAGAATGTCTCAGCTTATTTTATTAATACAACTCAAATGTATTTAAATTTATAACAGGGACACCTTAAAAGATAGAGCAACTCTAAATTTTAAGTTGTCCTGTATAAAGAGTAATTACACAAATAAGCACTGAGTGATAATTACAACATGTACTTGCTATAATGTATAATACATTTGTTGGGGATCAGATGCACAATTTACTGTTATACACTCTGCAAGAAAGTGTTTCCCAGAAGAAAGCAGGTCTCGCAGGCATGGAACGACATGAAGGTGTGAACATTATGAAATGTTTGGGCCAACTATCCCTTTAAAAGATAACAGATCGTAAAATAAACCCCTAAAAAGGTGATTAGTACTTTATTCAAAGAGGGCTGACTGAACATTATCCATTCCTTTTATTAATGCAAGCCACTTACCAAGTAAATAAATGAGCATGAATAATTGATTTGTGCAGGAAAAAATTATTTTGTCATAAGAAAGAGACTGCCAAGTTGTATGAAAGACAAAAAATAGAGAGCCTGGTGGGTTCTTGGAAGCGTGGTATAGTGATACATGTTTTAAAACTACTATTTGTTGCACAAGTGGTAAATTTGGGTTTGAATCCTGCCTGCATCAAGCCTCGACTCTATTCTCTCTATTATTTCCCGTCATGTCTCCACATTAGCTATCAATGAAATGGCGGAATGCTGAAAATATCTGCTGGATTCTGCTGGGTTCTTGCAGTCGGCTCTTATCCCAACTACTTGGGAGCTTCTCCAAGACACCCTCTTTTCTTTTCTTTTCTCTCTTTCTTTTCTTATCTCCCTCAGCCTGACTTTTCACTCCCATCCCTGATGTGGTTAAGGAGCTTGCTGCCCTCCCTCAAACGGGGTTAAACCTCTTCTCTGAAGTCTATTTTCTGATGCTGTTAAATGAGGCAGGCTCTTTGTGCAAGCCAGACCATTAGCCCCTTAAATATGTTCCATCATCTCGGCTGGGTGGGCAGCTGGGTCTGGGTTTTAAAGAAGACCCTCGCTACCTAACAACCATGCGGGTCTTTCCACTCCAGCGCCCTTCTAAGGTCAATCAGTAGGAACAAGCAAAGGAGAGAGGGCCGAAGAGCTGTGTGAATGCTTGGGAGAGCTGTTCTAATGAGATAGATATTACCTGGCCCTCTGGAATCCCATCATAGCCGTAATCTCCTTTATGTGCTGGTGAAATTAAATTACGCACCACCTTCTTCTTCTGCCAGGGTCTCAGAGGCTCCATATGGATCCCTCTCCACTTTTACGCACAAGCTAAAAGACTACTTTTGCTTAAAGGAATAGTTCACCCAAAAATTAACATTCTGTCAACAATAATTAGCCCTCCTGCTGTTGGCATACAGGTTTGAAAAAACATGAGGGTGATTAAATCATGGCATTTTCCCATTAATTTTACCTTTAAGACTCTTTATTTGCATAAGACTGCTGACGTTCCAGTGAATGTTTTATCATTTATTGACCTTCCCGTTGCAAGCATGAGAGTGATTAAATGACATATGGAGTGTAATAATAGAGATATACTTTTAAAAATCGTCTTCAGAATGACTGACGAATGATAAAACACACTCCAGCTTTTAAAGTGTCAGACAACATAACAGCAGCAAGAACAGAAGGTTACTGTGATTTGGTGCGGACTCTAACATAGCTATCATTTTAATAATCGTTCTTAGTGTGAACAGGCCTTAAAACTGTTAATTTGCACAAAAGCAGTTACCATACCTGCTCTGACACATTGAGACATAATGAGACATCCCCTCTTTCCCCTTTTCAAACTATAATTTAATGCATAAAAAAGTTAGGAGGATGGAACAATTCATATTTTATCATCTGATTTCTTGGATCCATGTTTAAATGTAAAATCAATGACATCCAATACAGTCATTGTCTTGGGGGCTTATACGAAGCAAATCATACTTCTGAAAACACAATATTTATAAGCTGCGCTGAGCTGACTTTCCGTCAATAAACGTTTCAGAAACACAAAACATTCTGCCCGTGTCTTGGAATGGGGAATGAATTGAGCTCCCAGTCTATTCTGCTTCATGTCCCTAGATGCCTCTTTCCTTAGAACAGACGCATTGTGAAGGGGCTGGCAGCTTGGTCTAAAATTACGGTGCATTGTGTTGGGTTGCCCACCTCCTACTTGCGTGCTAGAATGAGGAACATCAGTCAAACTCTGCAGGGTTGGAGTCATTCACCCGGTAGGCAAACACACACGCGCACACACACACACACTACAATGCAGTTCTGCACATCAAGTGTGTACACGTAAGTACACACGCGCAAACACACACGCACCCCACTGGTATGGAAATGCTGTCAAAATAAACAGAAGGCAAAGTGAAGGCCCCACATAGAGACGTATACAAAATCTAAAAGTAACACTTCAAACCACCAAAAATGAAATGGCGTGATGTACTGTAACCTTCAAGTCTCAAGAGCATTGCAAGTGACTTAGAGAACCATATGGATGAAATATTTTTGTAATGTTAAAAAATACATAGTTTTCAGCATGACAATTTGAATGAGATGAATTAAACAATTTACAATTAAATTTACAAAAATGCCTTAGTATACACTTTGTCCCCTGCAGTAGGGCTGCACGATTAACCTTTATCGAATCGATATCGAGGTTTTAACTTCCGCGATTACCTAACCTCAGGAGTCTGAGGTTTTTTCCCCCGCCTCTGACATTTGAGTGACAAACCTATTAGCCAAT
>JAUMHQ010000013.1:2113507-2126494 GCA_032361165.1 Enteromius paludinosus | reverse complement strand
TCACACCGCGACACAGGATCGTGGATCTGAGTGTCGCGATTTCGGTTTCATATCGTGTATCGTTACAGCCCTAATTGTGAGCGCATTGTGGTTGCTATGATATGGAATATCCACTGAAGTAAAGGCAGACACGATGTGAAAGACAAGTTTTTCCAAACATTGTATTTCAGAACAATATTATGGTAGTCCAGCAAATCGATCTACTTAAGAAATAAATATTCTGAGACAAGCAATATTAACTGCAATGTTGTTTTTCAGCCATAGTACAGTCAGTAGACCCGCCCCTCCTCTACTGTGACTGGTTTGCTGACTAGAAAGTGACAATTGATGAGCACAGCATTTTATCCAAAGTTGAACATTCTTCAACTCTCAGCCCAGAAAAAAAAAAAATGCCCGAAAGCTCAGGGCTCTGCACACTCCTGACATAAAAAAAAAAGAAAAAAAAGTAGCGCTTCCATTGAGAACAACTGAAAAAATATGCTAGCTGCTGGGAAAAATGCTTTGGAGGACAAGCGATGACACGATTCTTCAGAAATCATTCTAATTTGATTAGAAGAAATGTTTGTGCACGAATGCGGTTGAGCTGCTTAATGTTTTTTTTTAGATTAATGATCAATAACAGAATTTTCATTTTTGGGTGCACTATCCCTTAAAATATTAATTTGGATATTTTAAATATCAAATTTTAATATTTATTTTAACTATTTATAATGTGGTAATGCCCAATTACTGTTGGTTTCAAGCAGACATTCAGGTGGTGGATTATGTGACATACAATTTAACAAAGAAAAGATCTATAACACGTACACAAGCAGTTGCCACACAGGTACCCCAGTCAGCATAGGTCTCGACAGTAATATTGGACAGTGCTGTGCGCATCAAAGGAATCAGGAATTTCCATAATGCCTCCACCTGTGTGAAAGAAAGAGGGGGTTCAGACATCTCAGCTGCTTCCTCATTTTAAATGTATCCCTCATGCCTGCAGCGGTGCTCACCTTGCTGAAGCTCCAGTGTTTGCTGCCTCTAACGAGTCCTGCAATGATCTCAGCCACACAGCGCTGGGTGCTCTCGTGGGAGTCATTTGCCAGCCGCTCCATATGAGGCTTTAGAACAGGCAGGAAGGCATCACTGTAGTTCCGAAAGAGTCCCTGTGGGTGTTGAATGAGAAAGCAAGCCATCTGTATTTTGTAATAAATTCCTATGGCAGGTGAGCAAGGCAGGTTTATGAGCTGGTTAAAATGCAGAGATTTGCAGAGGTAGATGTGGCTGGGAGCACAATTGTATTTACTGCTCTCCACAAGTCATTTATTGAATATGTCCTCACAATCTGTGCAATCTCTCGGTTTGGGAATTACAGCTGGGGAAACAATAAAAGAAAAAAACTGCTGGAATCAGTGAACATTAACAGGATGATAATGATCCAATAAATGCAACTTTAAGGTTTTCTCACTGCTGAGAACCCAAAAATAGAAGTTTGGGGAATTATGGGGGATTGAGCATATCTTAATATCATCTCTTCATCTGAGAGTTTTGTATGCAGCCTGGTGCAGAGGACACTGTAAGCAAATGTCCAGGACAAACAGTGACTTGTTAACAAGATGCACAGGAACATCTCAATATATTTCTACAGATTATATCAAGGCTATTCAAGATGCTTTCAATGATAAACATTGTGATACATGAGTCACAATTCAGTATACTAAATATTCAACACAAAATAGAACTTGACTATAAAAATAAATTTCATCAAACATGTGAGAGTAATTCTAAGCATATATTTAATCCCCTGTTCGCTTTATGTTTGTCCAAAAATTCTAATTGATTTTAGGATCATGTGACACCAAAAACTGGTATTAAGGCTGCAGTGGTCTCTTTTTTTTTTTTTTTTCAGAGCTGTATAAGTAATTTGCAGCAATTTAGTCCTAAATCAGTATCTCTCCGAGTATGACAAGCATTTCATGCCAGTCTTTGCTAAATTTCTACACAAACAAACTTCATTCTGTTTATTGAGGTACTTATTTGGTGAGCACATGAAACAAATTGTATTTAACGGGAAAAGTATAAAAAGCACTGCTGTAATCAACACTATCCTCTTGCAATGTGACCAGTTGGATGGTAAAAAATGCTAATTTTTAAGTAATTAAAAATGTAAAAATAAACACTAAACACACCAAAAACAGTGAAAAGAAAGGCTTTAAATCAAGAAAAAAGGCCTCAATCCTAGCTTTACTGGCACAAGGATTCAGTGAGCGTCAAGTTGCTTTTATCCGTAATATTTCAGACAGCAGTTCACAAAAAATGAAACAAACGTGCATTGATTTGTATTGGTGAGATTAACAGTTGTAAGAATTAAACCCAAAAGAAACAGATTTTTCTGCAGTGGTTATTTTTTTTCCAGAGCTGTACACATAAATACATTTTATTTTAATAATAACATTTTAATAAGATTTTAATTGGTGGGGTTTTTCTTGTTTTTTAATTAAATAAATGCAGCCTAACAGAAAAACAAGGAAAGTCTTACTAACCCCAAAAATGTTCAATGACGATAGTATTTAGTAGACATTATTGTCATATTAAATAGTCAAATAAATCTGAATTTGATTCATTTCCTATCTAACATACTGCCAAACTGTACTTTTATCTCCTCTACCATGATTACAGTCTTATAAATGTTGATACCTTGAAAAGGCAGAAGCGACGAGGATTGAACTTGTCTTTGCCCTTTCGGTCCTCAAGAGACAGGAACTCAATAAGCTGTTTGATGAACACGGGGTCTGAGAAACGGTCACAGATGATGCGCTCTCTCTGTAAGAAAATCATGTTTAGTATACATACTGTCAAGTTTGGCAGTAGTCAAGTCTAGAGCAGTCAGTGCATGTATACCTCATTCATGTTCTCAGCGGAAAGATCCTTGGGCTGCTCTGCTGCTGGGGCATATACCATCAACTCCCTATAAAGAAAGAAATGGAGAGAGTGAGGAAAATGACTAGAAGCAGAGATTTGGAGTGAATCACACAGTGATCAGAGGCTGAGAGTTTTTACTTTGGCCAGCAGTAGTAGCCCCAGTGTGTCTTCTCTATAAAGCAGAAATTGTCCCAATCCTGCTGGGTGCTCGGCAGGCTGTCACCGTGGTACTGCAGCCAGTCATTCCCCGGCCTGTCTCCTGCCACCAGCCCCTCCGGCTCAGTTACCCCACCTGCAAGGCACCACATGTGTAATTATCTCCTTCCACATATACTGATATCTTACAGATGGACCAACAGATGGATGGGAAGAGTAATTTAATCATCTCCTTATTCAATTGTACTATTTATTTGCTTGTACTTTGTCGTTTACTCACTTATATTACAGGGGCTAACAGGTATTTTCTTGCGCTCTCTCTTCAGCTGTTTCAGTATGCCTGCCATTGCAGCAATCGCCATCTATATCAGCAATTAATAGAAGTAAAACACTAATACACACATTTTTTTAAGTGCATATATAATACTGTTTAAAACTTGAGTCAACAAGGAAGCATTAAATTAAGTTAAAGTGACAGTAAAGATATTGATATTTACATAAAATATGTCTATTATGAATTAATGCAATCAAAGAATGCTAAAAAAATTACAAAAAATATAAGCAGCAAAAAAAAAACATTTTTAACACTGATAAGAAATGAGCACCAAGTTAGAATATAAACATTTTTTAAAGATTAATTTGACACTGCAGACTGGAATAATGTATGTTTTTAAATAAGAAAAAATAAAAAATATAAAATTTTGCATTGCTTTTTAAAAACTAAAAAATATTAAATTTTAAATTGTAATATTTACTTCATAATAGATTGCACAATAATACAGTTTTTCTATATTTTTATTGCATAAATGCTGCCTTTTGTAATATAACCTCTTTTAAAACATGAAAATAAAATCTTGCTGACCCCCAAATTTTGACGTTTTTGAGTTAAGACACACTAGTTAATAAAGGTTTTTATTAGTAACAGATATTTCTACACAAGTGTATGGAGCAGGGTGGTGCTAAACCCCAGCAAACCCTGATACAGATTTATGCAAAGCTAACAAAACAAGCATTCTCAAACCTTGCGAACAACAAGTGCATCATGGTTGAGGCTCTGTACAAAGAAGTGCACTGCCGGGGCCGGGAGGGGATAGTCATCTCTTAGCAGTAGAGACAGGAAGCCAATAGCAATGTGCTCAAACTTCCAAGGCCTGACGACACACAATAACATTCACAAATTAAACGGGTGTGTCCAGCTTTATAGAAGCAACATAGCACTTTTACACATCCGTTTAATACTTACAGGTCCCTGTCATCTAGACATTCTAACAGGTCTTTCACAAGATTTTCATATTTCCTAAAAGACGAAACACAGCAAAGATTTATTAAAAAGAAGTATTAAATGTTGTGACTGTGTACATTTACAGCACTTACTGCACTGCCTCCCGGTTTTTGTCTTGTTGAAGCGCCAGCCCCTGCTCCAGCTCCTGTTGTGAAGGTGGGTCAATGTGTGGATTGGGCTGACTTGAACTGGTGATGCTCTGGCCCAGCAAAACTGCACTCTCAGGTACCTACAGATACATCCAGGAAAATATGAGTTAAACAGCGCAAGGTAGATGCCCATGATAAGGATAAGAAATGCTGTATTATACATGCCCGGCCACTTTGTAAAGAAACATATTACGCATGCCCAAGACATCACTGTTTTCTCAAACACATTTGTGTAATTTACACAGAGCTGATGACATAACATGTTTCAAAAACACACGATAAACGTATAAGCCACGTTATGCCAAACTTTATGTACAAAATCTAGAAAACAGGCATTGCTGCTCACTGTAAAATCGATGCCGATGGTCTCGTACTGCCGGTGGACCTTGTCTGCGAGGTCATCGAAGAGTCTGACAATGGAGGGCTTCTCTAGAGACATAGCTGAGCTGAGGCCTGAGCGGACTATGGCAGGCCATGTCTGAGTGATGCAATCCCAGTCATGTAGGTTAGCAAGGCACACTCCACAATGGTTCCCAAGCAAGCAGTAGAGCGCCCCCTAAATCAGAATATGATCAAAAAGACAATAGTATTAAATCTTTTCATTAAAGGCAAATAATTAAAAGGAACATTTTAGACTACAGACCTTGAACTGTTGCTGGGTGACATCAGTTTGTGTGGGTTCCAGTAGTTCCAGGACACGAGGAGTAATGTCTCGGCAGCAGAAATTATAGGTGCCCAAAGCTGTGAACAACACATTTTGGGCCTTGCTGCGGACCTGAATGCAAAAACAAATGGGCATTCAGGAGAACATCTAAAATACAAGGGATTATATTTTGTCAAATTCGATGAATGTAGAATCATACTTGGCTGTAGGTGCTGGTAGAAAGACGCAAAAGGTCCCTCAACAGGTCCTGATGAACGGACTTATATTCACAGCCCTCGACCAGCAACTTTCGCATCTAAACGTGGTGAGCAGAAAAGATTGTTTAGCTTCCTACTTGGCGTGTTAAACATATTGACAATAATCTAATATTTAAAGAAAATAAATATATCTTGTTGATATTCCAAAATAACAAGTGAGAAACGGCCTTATATTGATTGCCACACTTAATAAAAAGAGAAATTAAAATAACATGCTTAATTTTTTTCAAAGGTTTAACAGATATCACAACAACATTGTTCTAATCTTGTGAGTTCTTTTGGCTATGAAAATCTTGTAGTGAAAATGTGATATTGTGAGAGCTCTACAATATCTATTATATGCTAAATCACTATGCCAGGTTATTAACATTGGCTCCTACCTCATGCTGAAGAAGAACTCTGTCAATCAGAAGAGCTCTGATGTGCTTTTTCTTCCCATGAAGCTGGAGAGAATAAGATGAGTCATAAGACAATTACACATTTCAAATGAACGGCACAGGAGATTTCACAGGCCCAACTACACACCCTGTTCTCCATGGACTTTTTCACCAAGGTGAAACTCTTCCAGCGAGAGTCAAACTCATGTTTGTGGGAACCTCTGAAGTGCATCAAGTCACTGATGATCTGAGGGAGACAAACAACTGATAAATCACAAAACTTCAACGCCAAATAATTGCTTTATGATCCAACACTTAATGAACAATGATCAATTAAATTTTGCACAGATATCTACTGTGCACACTTACCTTGATAACGGCAAAAAGGGATTTGGTGTCATCCTCTGAGTGTTCCAGAATGTGATCTAAGGACGAGAATTGGAAGATGCTTGTCTTAGGAATTGTGGGTAATGTAGATTAAGTAAATTGTATTGTGTGCTGGAAGGTGTTCTAAATGAGGATCACTTACGAAGCAACTGTCTCATCACTTTACAGATGGTCTCACGGTAGTTCTCTCTGGACTCATCTGGAAAGATCAGCAATGTCTTACTGAGAAGCTGATATCCTATTCCATCATCATGATGCACAATAGCTTGTTCTAACTAGACATTCATTACAACAGGTTTCATGAGTAGTTATACTGTGAACGTCCCTAGTTTTGGCTTACCATAGTCAACACCAATGTACAGTTTTGTTTCCTCCAAACTAACCATGCTGGGAACACTGCACAAAAGAGAATGAACAAAAAAACATATGCACTACAATGCAAAGCCTTCATGTTTTATAACACTGTAAGTTGTAGGACTTACAGGCCCGTGACAGTGGGTCCATCAAGAGGGGGCAGCATGCTGCCAGCTCCCAGCAGACAGTGCTGGACTATACACAGACTCTGAAGAACATCATCTCTGTTTAAAGTTCAGAAACATGAAAGCATTAGCAAAAACAGTTTAAGAAAATAATGACTTTTTTTTTTGGTCATTTCCACTATTACAGATTGCACTTTTGACACCTGACCTGCTCATTTCCTGCTCTCCCAGAGCGTATTTTTGCAGACGCTGGAGCTCTGGCTGCAGCAGAAGGTCCAGAACATAGAAAACAAATGCCGTCTCCTCTGCGCTGGGCACGTGCCACTGGATCTCCAGGTTCCAAAGGTCTCCAGGACGACCCCAGTCCTGTATAAAAAATAACGAAGGAGGTGGTGAGAACTCATGGGATTAATAATGATATATTAAACTGCTTTGTTCTCTCTACTGATCAAATGTACCAAACACATTCACAGTACCTTAATGGGCAAGTACTCTTGCAGGGGTTTGTTGAAGCCGCCGGGCACACTGCAGTAGTCTGTAGGGTAGGTGAGTGCTGTGGAACGCAGGATGTGGTGCAGCAGGTTGCAAGCCAGAGTGTAGCCCTGTTTACAGCGCAAACGCAGGGTCAGCTGGAGAGTTTGCACCAGCTGTGTGCGGTACGGGAGGAGCTTTTCTCCATCCACTCGAGTCACCTGAAGCAAGAAGGAGTGGTAATGTGAGATACACAGAAATTGTCATCTAATGTCTAAGCAGATGTAAGGTGAATGATGTAAAAAACTTTAGAATTAACGATTGTATTACAGTTTCACATGGAAAATGCATGTGATACTAACTTTAGAGTTTAAGTTAAAGGGATAGCCCTATACTCATGTTGCTCAAGTTGTTTGACTTTACTTATTCTGTGGAACGGAAATTTCAAATAATGTTGGTAACCAAACAATTTTGATTCTCATTGACTTATCATACAGAAATAATAAAACATGAAAAATAATGGGACCTGAAATTGCTTGATTAATAACAGCATATCATCTTACGTTCGTCAGAAAAACTTAAGTCAAACAAGTTGTTATTTAAAAATGTCAAAAGTGTTATTTTGACCTCAGACAGCAGCTGAAGGTTCCAAAGCAGTTCTTTATCCAGTTCTTCCTCATTGGAAACATCTTCATCTGAAATATACCAGAAAATAAATGAGGATGCTGACAGCCTCGAGATAACACAAACTCTCATTTATGTGCTTGTACGTACTGGCAGTTAGATGAGTAATGGCATTACAGCAGTGTGGTACAAACAGCCTGAGAGACTCAGCCGGGTGACACTGAAACAAAGCAGAGGACAGTTGAATCAATGTGGCTCCACAGCTGTATGTGTGTCTGCACAAGATGGGCAAAGGAAAAGTACTACCTTAGCAGCTGCTCTGCACATGTCTGCCACCATCCTGCCTGCGACACGAGTCTCAAAGATGTTGGTGGTAGCAAAGTTGAAGACTTTCTCGAGAGCAACCTACAGACAGATATCAGCTGTTAACATCATTTTTATGGGGTATATGAGAGAATACACTGTTCAAAAGATCCCTTCACAGACATAGTAACGTCTCTAGTTATGTCGTGGATGGATCAATAAAGCAAGCCGTAAGGAGAGCGAGCCACGAGTGGCTCCCAGGTATATGCTGCGTTAGGGGCGAGCCGCCGAAAGACGTGAGCAGCCGGAGCTGCCTGTACTCTGCCCCTTTCTGGAACCCCTACCCCTTCTACACTGCCTGACCCTCACCGAACCAGAGCAGCATGACGAGGACACCAGTTCCCCTTTTATTTTGGACACTTTTCCGCCTTTGGACACTTTATTTTATGTATTTTTGTTAATAAAAACAGCCTCTCCGAGGCATGACGTCATTCCCACTGTGTCTGTGTTGGCTCACACGCAACAATACATTCATATACACATAGCAGCAAATATTCTGTAAGGTGTCAAATTTAGGTCAAAATCATCAAATGGCTGGCAACTTTTTTTTCCCCTTTTTAAACGCTGGGGAAGGGTTATTGAAAACATAAAAAAAAACCTTAGTGACCCCAAACTTTTATACATATTATACAAGGTTTTTATCAATTTTTTTGTCTACATCGACTACTGTAGATAAAAAAAAAATAAATAAATAAATTGCAGCCCTCTCTGACTACACAAATGAAACCACACAGTGTAACGTACTGTCAAATCTGACTGACTAATCAGTCAAAACAACCGGTGAATCCTGATATAGAGTCACTGGTCTGATTCGTGAGATGACTCACTTCTTTGCTAAATCAGCTCAGATTATTCACAGAGCTGCAGATTAATATAAGCAAAAATGTCAAAAATGCAACCGCTTGAGTTTTTAATAGAGTTCAATTATCTAAAAATGCATTTGATATACACTAGCAAAAACTAATTAGTAAGTGGCAAAGAAAACAGAGAGGTCTGAGACATTTCTTACTGTAAAAATCAGTGTTTGCATTCAAGAAAAATCATAAAAAATAGTTTAATAGTTAAAATCCTATTAAATGTAATAAAAACCTTGAATATCTCCATGGAGCACTGTGTCAGAATAGTGCTGAAGGTGGATGAAAGGCCCAGCTCCACCAGACTCTCTAAATGAGTCATTTTCTCTGTCTCCGTCTCCTCGCGTGTCTGCTCCAGAGTGCTGCTGTCAATCAATGCAAAACACCTACAGACACACAAAATAGGGCATAAGCCACAACAATAGTGTATTGTATGTTTTCCTGGCACACACATCACATGACTCACCTGTCCATAAACTGCAGAACAAAGTCTTCAAACTCAGCAGAAGCCGAGCACAACTCTCTCTCCATCTACAACAAATAAAATATATCAGGACAGAATACAGAAAGAATAATTATTTGAAATCTCTGCACTGGGACTTTTACATAAGATTTCAGATCTTTACCTCTGTCAAATCATTCTTCTCATGGAGGGCTGATGAACAGTCCACCAAAGGCACTAGAGTAGTAAAAGTAGCAATGAACTGGAACGTGATCTAAAAACAAAATATTTAAATATTATTTTAGATTATTAGTCAGAAACAAAATCATAATCATAGCCAAGAGATCAACAAAAAATAAAATGTAATTGTTAATGTTTATTTCACAGTTTACCCACCATGCATTTGCTGAAGTCATTAGGATCAACACCAGGCAGTGCTCTCATTAGCAGAGGCAGGACGTGCGCAGGACCTTCGGGATAATGTCGGCCACCGCTGAGAAGACTGCGGGCCATGCCAATCATGCAGCTGAGAGTGGCAGTAAGCTGGTGTGGCTCCGTCAGTGTCTCCATAGCAGGATACGTCCTGCAGGGGGCAGCGCATTCACACATTAGCTTTTAGTTGGTTCCTCCTTTGGGAAAAAATCCAGCTCCAGCTTTATGCTGGATTCTAAGACGACTGCTTTCAAAGCCTATTTACAAAGATTGGATTTGTAAATCCTCACAGTGAATAAAAGAAGTCACTATATGGACTATGATAAACCTTCATGACTTTTAAGATAATAATTATTTCATATTTATCTTCAATAACAGTTTAAATGCTACAAAATTAAGCACATTTAATCAGCTGTACATCATCATACACTAACACATTTATCTGAATAGATTTAAAAAAAAAAAAAAAAGACTGTAGGGTGAGTTCACTTTGGTGGTTTGTCATTGTAAACTCTTTATGCAAATTAGGTTGATTAGTCAGCGCTGTGCTCAAGATATTAGCACCTACATGCAGCAGTTCAACACACTCACTTCTCCAGCACAGGTGGGATGACCAGCTCTGGTCTCATCAGGGCCAGGTTCTGCAAGGCCTGAGCTGCATCCATGCTACCCGTCTTGCTGAACATGGCCATCAGCACCGGCTGCTTCATGCTCTCCACAAAGTCTGTTACATCCTGGTCTGTGAGTCTGTGACTGGCAGGAACGGGGGTGATCCAGCAGGGTTTCTTGTAGCGCTCCCGATGTAGCCGCCGAACCACACTGGCAGGCAGACGCTGCAGAAGCTTCATCAGCTTCATCTAGAGAAGAAAATAAGAGACAGACGGCACTGATATGAAGATATGATTGATGCAGATGGCAAAAAAAATAATTATGAAGTTTTAAAACTCATTAATCCTGTAAGAAATTCAGCTAAAGTTTTATCCTGTTTTCAGCAGAACCTCCTATAGATAAAAAAACAAATCACATCTAAAATGCCAGCAGGCTTTTATTAACTTGTTCCAAATGAAACCAGCATTTGGCATGTTTTTTTCAATTAAGCTTTTGGATTCTCAAACTAGAGAACGTCCCCTTCTCTCAGTCCAGGATAGATAAAGTTTGCGTCTTCTTACTAGATAGCAGCACCACTCACACATGGAACAGCCTTGAAAACAATAAACTATAGGGTTGCTAGAGAAATTTAAAAAACAAAACTGGACGTTGTAAAACTGCCATGCATAATAATTAGTATTTTAATATCAGATTGATTTAACACCTATTCATACACACAATATGCAGTACTTTAAGACAGGTTTATCACCCACATGACAATTAAATGCATTATTCAAAAGGGGTTTTTTTCTGTTCCACTGTTCACTAGTGATTCAGTGAAAAAATCATATTGGTGCATAACTACTTATGAACAGTAATGTAGCAAAATGGTACAAAGATTTAGCAATACATTTTTCACATTGAAGACATATTATGCCCCTTTTTACAATATGTAGTATAAGGGTGTACTCACACTAGGCAGTCTGAACCGTTCCCGAGTGCGTTTGACTGCCAATGCGTGGTTCGTTTGACTAGTGTGAGTGCTCCGAAACGTGCCCGGGCGCGGTACGTTTAGCTGGCCCGCTTGGAAGAGGTGTGCCAGAGCACGGTTCAGTTGGACTCGGATGCGGTTCGCATGTAGTGTGAAGGCTAACCGTGCTGGAGCATGGAACAGGGAGCGCGACGTGACGTTTTTGCGACACTCCAAAACAAACATAGCGGAGAAAGGATCGCTTCGGTCTATGGCAGAGTTTAACAATAAGCTGTGAGAGGGCTGTGGACCCCCGCGGACCAAACGACTCAAAATTACTATCCACAAAGTAAACAGAGTGATGGACTCCATCACGTCCAGTAGAGCTGTGACGTTCGCAAACAAACCGATTCTTTTGAACGGCTCATAAACATGAACGATGGGAGCCGAAGTCGCGGCTGTGGGGAGCCGTTCTTTCTGTCGTTCTGTGTTTCACACCGATGCACACAAATTAAGTCCTCCACGAGACAGAACAGTTATAGAGGGAGAGGCTGTTCTTTTGAACGGCTCTTTGAAAGGAACAGATCACCAAGATTCGGATCCCCTCAAAGAGCCATAAATCCCATCACTAGCGTCCAGCGAGAGCGCCGCTCTTCTTGTTTATCCTGAAACCGCCTCACCAGCACGTTTGCTAAAATCATATGTGAGTGCAGGCCAGAGGGGGGACAATCGTACTCTGGCCCGGTTCACGGCAACCATGCCTAGTGTGAGTACACCCTAAGTCTCTGGTGTCCCCAGAATGTGTCTGTGAAGTGTCAGCTCAAAATGCCCCAAATACCATTAATTATATTATGCTGAAAATGCCTGTTTTGAGTGGAAGTAGAGAAGGCTGATTTTCGTCCCTTTCTTTTTAAATGCAAATGACACTAGTCATTTAAATGCTGCTCCCCGCCCCCTTTTCCAGAATAGAGCTACACCATTACAGTTCGTATCTGCCAAAAACATCTGTTTTGATTCTGATACTCAAGTTTATCATGCTGAAATCAATTGTTGAAACCATTTAAGTTTAAACTTCTGATGCGTTACGTTTTTCTGAAGCACACATCTGAAATTCAGGTACAGAAAGCTGCCGTCACAGGCATGCGAGTACTAAACTAAGTTCTCATTCATACACAAGTTTACATAAAAAATACACGAGTTACAAAAACAGTTAATTATGTCTGTGAAGGTTAGGGATGGCGAAAACAAAAAAATTTCTTGACCGACCACCGAGCCTCATTAGCCGGTTGAAACCGGTTAACCGATTCGTTTAAAATATGGGACGCTATTTGAAATAACAGCCATTTCGAGCACCGCCTGCAATTTCGCAACTCTGTCGCATCTCTCTGACGCTCTGCCTCCCGCAAACACACACACTGCCACTCACGTCACTTTTTAAAATCCCCTACAGCGCGAAACATGAGTCCCGCAGACGCGGCACCAAAGAGCTTGTTGTATGTAATCGTAGGACAAATGGCTCCTTAGTTTCAAATGGTTTGGGTACAAGGTGATCGCTTTGAAAATAAAGGCGTTTGTCTAGGTTAGAAGC
>JAUMHQ010000013.1:2073583-2084901 GCA_032361165.1 Enteromius paludinosus | reverse complement strand
CCAAAAAGAATGAGACAGATGTAAGTTGCAACTTGTGTGATACAGTGCTTAAATATAGTAGCAGCACATCATCTATGTTGTATCACCTGAAAACGCGACACCCGCAAGCCTCTTCGGGTGAGAAAGGTAGCCAAAGCCAGCCAACATATGCTAACTTAGCACTACCTCAACTAAAGCGGCGTCTCTTCGGAACTGTCATTTTCTTAAATGAGCCGTGGCAATGTTTCAAATGAGCTTCAAATGACAAACGCCTTTATTTTCAAAGCGATCACCTTGTACCCAAACCATTCGAAACTAAGGAGCCATTTGTCCTACGATTACATCCAACAAGCTCTTCGGCGCTGCATTTGCGCTGTAGGGGATTTTTAAAAAGTGACGTGAGTGGCAGTGTGTGTGTGCGGGGGAGGCAGAGCGGCAGAGAGATGCGACAGAGTTGCGAAATTGCAGGCGCTGCTCGAAATGGCTGTTATTTCAAATAGCGTACCATATTTTAAACTAATCGGTTAATCGGTTTCAACCGGCTAATGAGGCTCGGTGGTCGGTCAAGAAATGTTTTAGTTTTCGCCATCCCTAAAACAAAATGACCGTGAATAATTTAATGACAGAACTTTTTTTGGTGAACTATAACTTTAAATTACTGCCGCCCATTTACGCTTCAAAACAGTATAAGTTATGGGGTTCATGGCTGAAAGTGTTTAGTAGAAAAATAGGAGATGCAGTTTATACTGTACTAATGTGTGGGACTAGACACTATTTGGTGTGTAGCTATGATTGGAGTAGATGGTCTAGAACATGCAAGTAGATCTGTGAGATCCTGGGCAAAAGCTCTGATGTGGTGTTGTGGTTTAAGAGACCGGAGCTGAGAACACAGCGATGAAAACCCTGAAATGGACTCGGACTGCCAAAAGCATGCACTTTTGTATGCTTCATGCATATCAGATGTTAAGACACAGTACAGATTAAAGGTTACAACTTACAACTCATTACAGCTTCACGGTTATGTAGCTGGCTAGATGTATCTCATTTTGTATCTACGTTTCTCTCTCTCTCTCTCTCCTCTACTATAATTTGTCAGCTCTGGAGGGCCTCTTTCTCTCTGTGGATGTAGTTTTTCTGTTTTAGGAGGTAAATCAAAGAGAAAATGAATGGAAGTACGCAGAGTGCAGCTGTTCGTGTTTTCATTTTTCCATTCACTCGCTCAGTTCTCTCTCAGACAGGCATGAACCATGTTCTCAGAGTAGCACCTGAAATACTGACCCCTGAGGTGGTCTTATGCAGGAGCGTGTGTTTGCCTGACATATATATTGCTTTACAGAGTCAGTCTCTCAGCGCTCGAAGGAGAGAAGCACGGCCCAATGTTCATTTCCTGCCACACAGCTCACTGAGCCGAGTGTGTGTGAATCTTTTTGCACTATTGACTCTTGAACTCATCCAAACAAGACATTTAAGGAGAGACATTTTTCTGTTTTCGAAATGTGGCATGTGTTGTAAATCTATCTGGTCTTTTTAAATTTTTTTTGCCAGTTGTCCTCTTCCTGGCTAGTGTGCGGCCGACAGGAGCCAGACGGGGAGCCAACGGAGCATATTTCCCACGCGGACAGTCTCTTTTGTGGCATGCGTTCGTGTGTTTACATGTGCAATCCTTGTTTCTTTTTACAGGTCCGTGTGTGTGTGCCTTAAATATTCCATGTTGTTCCAGAAAACCACCATGTTTGCGTGCATGTGTACGTCTGTTCGTGGTGTGTTAACTTCAGACCGTTTGGATGACCTTGGTATTTTCCTGACAGCCTGTGTAATTAAAGCTCCTCTCCATGCCCTGCGCTGCTGACCCATAATGATTTGAAAAGCAAGGCCTTTTACCTTCCGCTCCGCCCTGTTGTACTCCAGCTCCACCACTGATGTCTAAAGAACGCTGTTATTTTCTGGAGGCCGCTGGGAAGTGTAGGCGTGTGAAAAGGAAACACTGCTTGGCACAACATTCTTTCTCATCCCGTCTGGTATATTTGGCCTGGCAGCCAATAATGGTCAGTTTACATGGATCCTTTTATAGGCTGCTGGGACATAAGGTTAGATGTTGACTGTTAAACTCAGGCTGTGTCCAGATGGTCAGCGGTTGGAAGAACAGTGTTTTGGGGTGACTGACTAAAAGTAGTGACAGTACTCGCTTAACATTGGTGAGTAGCGTGTCAACATCTCAGCTGTTCACAAAACAGTGCAGCTTTTCCAGTAACGAACTATTTTGTTCAAGAAGTGGTTAAGTGAGAGACAGTGCTGTTTTGTTTTTTTTTATGTCACATTACAGCTGAGTGAGCTGTGGCAGTAATCAAATATGCCAAGTGAATCTATTCAAGCGGTTCCTGTAAAAGAACTTCTGATTCCCAGATTTATGATTCATGAAACTGCATTTTACATGTCTTTTGAAGTAGAACATAAAAACAGCTGTTTGTGATAGTTTTAAACTGATTTAAACAGTTTTATCATTTTCTATTTTAAAGTGTTAATTTGTTTTTATATATTTTTATTTATTTAATATTATTTTTTTTAATTACACATTTTAAGGTAATGGTACTTACAGCGTTTAAAATCATGTAGATTTACTTTGTAGTCCATTTCAGATGCACCTTTAGGTCACCGTGATTTTGCCAAGTAAGGCGTGTTGCTGGATCAACATTACTGTCCAAAAATATAGGCCAGTCTCTACCCCTAAGCCTAACCCTACCCATTTATTCCTAAAATCAGTGTGAAATGAACTGATTACAACTGATCATAAGCCTATAACCAATATTTGCTGAAAAGTTATCCCTCGATTCTGATTGGTTGATTGCAATGTTGTTCCAGGATCAATAAGGATGTTTATCCTGGAACATGTACTTTGATGAAATTGCGTTCACCTTAGTTGGCATTAATTTTATATTATAAAAGCATTTGCAGATGCAAGAAATGCACAGCCGCAGCCTTGAGTGCGCTTTAGTCATCTTGTCCGTATGTGAGCATTGTGTACCTAAAATGTATTGTATTTCAATCTGCATAAATGATGCATATCTAAGCTAAAACACTGAAATACCAGTGAGTAAAACTGCACATTACACGTCCTGTGCAATGAAGCCAGTGATTGCCCTTGCTATTTTGCTTCAACAATGAGATTTATTGGACATAATGATGAGTTTCCTCTGAATAAAAATGTAAATAAATGTACAGCTGGCTAGTAATGGCGCTTTTCCACTGCATAGTACGGTACGGTACGGTTCAGTACAGCTCACTTTTGGGGGGTTTTCCACTGGGAACAGTACCTGGTACCTGGTCCTTTTTTTAGTACCACCTCAGCCGAGGTTCCAAGCGAGCCAAACCGTTACCAAAACATGACGTGTAAACTCTGCTGGTCACTGATTGGCCGGAGAAAATCATCATTACTGCGTCCCTGAATTTGCGACACGAGACAGACCCGCTAGATTTAAATCAGCACAGCCAGCGAAGGATCGGATGCAACTTTTTTGTTTGAAGAAATGCACCTTTTTGTATCTTTTTTTTTTTTAGCTGTGTTTTCTTTGAAACAAACTCCTTCGTCTTGTTGTTAAAAACATCCACATGCTGAGAATGAAGAACACCATTCTGTCGATATGCTCCATTGTTGTGTGTTTGTTTGTGGCGCGTTTACGATGATGTCACGGCAGTAGAGGCGGCGCAACTATAACGACACGTGAATAATCCCGCCCACTCTAAAGCGGTACTAAACTGCATTGGCAACGCAAACCGAGCCGAACTGAGCCGTGCCGCAACGAGCCGAGTCGTACCACGCAGTGGAAAAGCGCCATAAGAGATGTTTGAAATGGTTTTGAGGATGGCACGCTTGCATTATTGCAGTGCCAATAATCAGTCAAGAGTGTATAAAGGCTGTAAAGCAAAGGTTGTGCAGAAAGCCCTTTATATAGAGATGGTGTTTTATGCAGCTAACCCTCGAACATTACTTGTGAATTGGGCAATTTTTGTCATGTTGTCCTGTTCATGCAAAAACAAAACAAAGCCACTTGTGAATAACGCCCAGTGATGTCATCTCGCACTTTAAGATCAGTTGTGTTGGTGTCTAAATCTGACAACAGCTTTTTAAACATCACACACATACTAATGAAACTTTAGGGATTTGATTCACAGTTCCAGTTGTGATTCCTAGGAAAACAGGAAGTAGCCAACAAAGGGAGGAAGTGAGGTGCAACCCGGGAGAGAACCATTTTTACAACCCTCAGTTTGACCCATTGAGCATGCTAAAGTAAACAATGATGTTGTCATTATTATTTTATTAGTGTACTGTTGTTTAAGGTTTGTAAATGTTACATCATGTCAGAAGAATTCTCTGGAGAATAATCTTTGTAGCCTATCTGACGTGCCTCAGGTGTCTGTGCTGATTTCAGTTTTTCTGGGTCTTGTTTATATCTGTCTATATATTCTCTTTGGGTATTGGCTGTATGTGTGTCTGGGTGTGTAATGTGTTTCCTGTATTTCCTCTGCAGGTCTGTATGAGCTGTTGTCTGTACTGCCGTCTCAGCTGCAGCCTCATGTTGAGAGTGCAGATGACCGCTCTTTTCTACACGCTATGTTTGGGGAGAGGAGTCTACATTCATTGGTTAAGGTGAGTGTGTATGCGTGTACAATGTTAGACATAATCTATTCTTTAAGATGCGATTTAACACACTAGGTCACCAAATCTTTCTCTCATATCTGGTTGCATCAGTGATTGTGCTTTTTGAGTGTTGTAGTGTTTGTACAGTTGGTTGTACAAGAAGTGGTGATCTAAGGGCACATATAAAAAAAGATTGATCAGAGATTTAATTTTAATGTGATGTAATATAATTATCCGGTTTGTTCCACTGAGTGTTCACATGCCACTTGTGGGAAATCAGGTTGTGCTGTACCTTTGCTTATCATCTTTAACTTGACCATGATGCACAGTGATTTTTTTTTTATTTTATTTTTTTCCTGAACCATTGGTGTCATTGGTGTCATATGGTGATTGGGGCCCATTCGTAATACAAGTTCACTAGCGATATGTCCTGATGTGCACTGGATTTGCTGTGGACTGAGCTGGCCTGTGCTTCAGAAGTACTCTACTTGTTCTAACCATCTACCTGCAGAGGAGATCTGACAGGCAGGACAGCAGACTGCGGTCTGACCTCTGCTCTCTTCTCTCTATGCAATTAAAGCAGAGTTTCACTCATGTCCAGCTGCACTCTGTTCCTTTGCCAAGTTGCCACTCCAAAGAGCCTTACAGGAAATCTGACACAACCTGTAATTTCCACCTAGGTTAGGTGCGTGTGTGTGTGTCTCTGTAAAACAAGATAATAAGAGATAAAGGACATGAATAATTATCTGGAAGTTTTCATATAAAAGTTTTTTGTTTTTTTTAGAGAGGTGTAAATTGTTCTCTCACAATGACTTTCTAGTCTTTACTATAAATTTTATATATTGTCACATAAAACTTCAAAAATGGGCTGGACTAAGTTGTGGATAAATAAGATTGTTTCAAGCATGTGATGCTCCTTTAAACTCACCTGGGGCAAGTAACAGGTGTGAGCAATATAAAAATCACACCTGAAAGCAGATAAAAAGACGATAAGTTCACTTAGTCTTTGCGTTGTGTGTGTTTGTTTGCCATACTAAGCATGGACAACAGAAAATTTTCCAGGTTGCAAGTCCATCTCCAGAGATCTAGATTTGCCTTTGTCCACAGTGTGCAACATTATCAAGAAGTTGCCCACTGCTGACACAGCAAGACTACAGTTTGCAAAAATCTACTTAAGCCAAGAAAACGTGAAAACGTCTTGTGGACAAATGTGACCAAGATGGAGCTTTTTGGTAAAGCACATCATTCTACTGTTTACCGAAAAATGGAATGAGGCCTGCAAAGAAAAAAACACAGTACCTACATTCAAATATGGTGGAGGTTCAAAGATGTCTTGGGGTTGTTTTCCTGCCTCTGGCACTGGGTGCTTTGATTGTGTGCAAGGCATCATGCAATCTGAGGATTACCAAAGGATTTGGGGTCGCAGTTTAGGGCCCAGTCTCAGAAAGCAGGGTTTGCGTCCAAGATCTTGGGTCTTTCAGCAGGACAATGAACCCAAACATACTTCAGAACTCTCCAGTGCTTTATTGCCACTCTTTTCTGGATGCTTTTTGAAGTGAATAAACTTCAAAATACAGAAAACTTGAATACTTGCAGGAGTGAGCGGGACATAATCTTGCGGGAGCGGGACTTAAAAATTCGTCCCAAGCACGTCTCTAGTCTGAGGTTTAGGCCTGCCGTGGAGTTACCTCTGTGTGGGACTTGAACAGCATTGTCTGCTGTTTTATTTACAAAAGCCGACGTAATGGAGCACAAATGATTTTCCACTGACAGCATGTATGAGGTGCCCAATCTTGCTTTGTTTCATTTTTCCCATGGAAAAGTAAGGTGAAAATGGGCCTCTTAACCAGAATCCAGTAACATCAGTGGCCATGGAGAGGGATGCTGTTCTCACAATCTAAAATATAGTTAAAGGACCTCTGATTAGATCAGATTTCTGGTTTTGAGTATCATAGACTATCATGAACTATAAAAAGTTTCCTTAAAAATATTAAGCAACTGTTTTCAACATATTATAGTAATGGAGTAACCGATTAGTCTGCTGTGAGGTCCATGGAAACATGGGGGAAAAGGGCTACCCGAGAACTTAGGCATGTAGGTATTGCTTATGGAGGATTTTACTTGACCTTGGCAAACCCAGTCAAAAAACAAAACGCTCTAACCATATTAAAGCTTTCCATATAGAGTCAGGAAGTTTAAATTTCTCACTTATCTACTTATCAGTTTATAGCACAGATGGATATGTCTGCCCTACTGTTGAATCTGAGACGGCTGAAAATGTATTTGTTGGAGTCCCAGTTGCTGGCAGTTACGGCTATACATTTTCCTACTTAACACCGAGCCACCATATTAATGTTTGCGAAGTCTCTTAAAGAGCAGCTGGTGTCTGATTCCGATTCTTTATAATCCGTGTTCTGCATCCAAAATAAATTCCCAGAGTAATTCAAGCCTTCTGCATTCAGTGTCTGGACTCGGCAAGCTCCAGAGTCAACAAATGCATATCTTTATCCACACACACATGCTTGAATGAGAGTGTGTATTTTTTATGTGAGCGCACATGTGCGTTTGTCAGGAATACTGAATGTGCTTGGAATGGAATGCAGACATATGTAGTATATGTTTAATCCATAAAGCCACTGACGTATTACATTATACTCACAATTAGAGCACTAGTGCTTGGTTACAGACACGAGGGCAAGGGCAAGGAAGAATATTGGAGCATTTCTCATACAAGCCTATGTGAGGTCATATACTGCTTTTACATGACAGGCACCTTTTTTCTTCTTTCATAAAGAAATTGTGTGCTCTGTCTCCCAATTTCGGATCTTTCTGATGTGTTCGCAGTGCTATAGCTTTCATAAATCTAAATTAGCACATTTCAAGTGCCACACGTACCGTAAAATAGTCCCATTCCTTCTGTTTTATGAGTTGTGAAACTGGATATTAGAAATGGGGAATGCCACACATCACTGCAATGATGTTTGCCCTTCATTTCTGGAACAGATATACTGGTTTAAATGGTAATTTTATTGAAATGTTCTGACATGTACCATTTACCAAGAACATTAACCAGTGTATTTGTTGAACTTTTCGTAAAGATGAGTTAAAAAGGTATGTGTCGCACCCGTCCTGTATGGTGGGGTTTGTGTAAACATCCCTCTTTGACAGGCATCTCACAGTCAAGCCCATCTGTCTGCAGGCCTTTCCTGTCTTGCTCTCTGATGGTCTGCGATCGGTTTAAGCGTGAGGTGATGACGTGCAGTAGGTCTGCTGGTGCTGTTTTGGGCCATGCATCGCACCATCAGGGTTACATGATCCAGCTGCTCTGGTCACTTTGAGAAGAGCGGAAGAAAAGAGGTCAATATAATTTGAACATTATGGATGTTAGCAGTAACCCAAAGCAGAAATGCTATACTTCAAATACATACCATTGCCATACAACTCACTATCTCTCTGACCCCGTTTACATGTGGTACAGTATTATGATGTTTCTTTTCTCCACTTTTGTCCAATTTCCTGATTTTATTTGAGATTAAGGTTCATGGGTACGTGGGTGCACGTATGGCCCTTTTCTGATCTTTAGATGTTAACAGAGCTTCAGTCCCATATTCCTCTGAAAAACAATAATTTATTAACAAATCCAATAAAAATATGGCTGGTAATTAGAGCCTGTAGTAATCAGTACACTGTATTATGGAAAATAACTTTTATAATTACATATTTTTTTAAAGTTTTTTTTGTTACACACTTAACATTATTCTTTGTTATTTCAAAGTCAACCGTATAATTTTATATTTAGGTATTTTTACATTCAAAATCTTAAAGCAACTGGTCTATTTTTAAGACTGCAAAGCTTCACTGCTCTCCTCTGTCTCTGTCTGTACCAGTCTGAACCACACACCAGTTGATTCAAAGTGCTTTACAGAGGAAATTATGAATAGAGGTGAGAAAATGACACGTTTTTACAAGCCCAAACTCCCCAAAAGCCACCCATCAGCTTTCAAAAACACATTCATTTGTCATAAGCATTATATGTAATCTGATCAGAATGTGCAGTTGTTTTGGAGTGTGTAAGAGATACCCTAGAGATGACAACGACGACGACAACAAAAAAAAAAGAGAAACTAGAAAAAGCATGTGTAATGTGTCCTGGAATGTATTCCTGCATACAGTGTGTGCAAAACACATTTAAATTTGGACAGTTTAGAATCCGTAATGTGTCAAATGTTTATGCCTTTCTATACTATTATTATGGATACACCTTGCTCTGAGGGGATCGACTGTGCTAACCACTAAGCCATGCTACTGTAAGCACTACAGTGTTGAAATGAATGGAAATGCATTAAACATTTTATTATTATTCGGAGAGCACCATGAAAAGAATGGACAAATGGCTGCTTTGAATTCAGCTTTGCAATGAAGAACCATTTATTTTAAATTCTAATAATGCAATATTTATTTATATATACGTTTTACTGATTTTTGTCTTTTGCTAAATAAAATCATTTTTTAAAACCCCTTTCAAAAGATTTTTATTAACCCCAAAGTGAACGTTAGAGTAAGTGTTCCAAATCAGTTACAAAAAAGGTTTCCTTTCACCTAGAATGCTGTCTTATGGCAGCTGCTTATGTAGGTAGTACCCAGCAAGGCCGCTCATTAACTGAGCTTTTTCTTTGACGCTTTCTATACTCATCTCCCCCCTTTTCTCTCTCTGTTGTCATATTCCTTGAATTCCACATCAAATTTCCTCTCCTCCGTATCTGTCAGCGTTCAGTGTAATTGTGTTTAAAGCTGTGTTTGTTTGGCTGCAGAATGCTCTTGGAGGACCCAGAGGCCAGACTGGCTGCCGTTTCTCTCACCTGCTTATGTTCTCTGCTCGTGTTTTGTCGAGGGCCTGTGGGTATTGAACGTCTGGTCCAAGAGGATTTAGACACTGCTTCATTGTAGCATGTGATCTGAACCTTGACCACAAAACACAGTGTGTTTACCGAAGCATTGCTGTTTATTCATGTGTTTTAATACTCATTACTTAAGTGTCAAGCCAGAGATGAGTAAAATGACACCATTTTATAATAGCTAGTCAAAGGATATTTTGTATTTTTTAAATCGGATGCATTATCATGATCAAAAGCAGGCAGAATGCTACCAGTTTCAAGGATCTTGAAGCAGGTGTACTGTAACTTTTATGGGTTCTAAATTTATCTTTTTTTTAAAGCATAAAAATATTGAAGTGGTGAATTCAGTAAAGTTAGTCACTAATCAACTCATCAACTAGCCATACAGCCATGACCGATTCACATTGTTCTTCATCCAACTGTGCAATTTTAAAGTTTGAAAAATGAAGCATTTGTTTATAGGTCTGCAAGGTCTCTGTGATGTAGTGGAATAATGGTGCACTAATGCTTGAAGGTATTACTCTGATTCATTGCTCTCATTTCCTGCCCTCTCTTTACTGTGGAACGTGAGCTATGATCAGTGTAAGGGCTCTGTAATGGATTTTAAACGTCTGCTCTCTGGCGCTCCTGTGTGGACAGGCAGGTATCTGGAGAAGGGCCCGAGCTGTAAATAAAGGCATTGAATCTCACTCAGCCTCTGATGGAATCTAAACTGTACAGAGCAAAACCGCTCCGCCACGGCTCAGACGGCCTAAACAGATGTCGCTCCCTGGAATGCGCAGGAACCGGACAGTTACGTTCCATCCTTCACCAGATCCCACATTCCATTCCTCCTCCACCAAGTGTGTATGAGTCTGTGTGTGTCTGAGTGGATAAGAAATATTATGTCTCTTTTCTTCGCCTGCGAGCGTGTTTGCCGGTGTGCGAGAGATTCCACTTCTGCACCGCTGCTGTAGTAACAGACGGTGACCCCGTTTGGAGTTCAGTACGTTTTTGAGGGTTGCGAAATGGGTGACGAAGAAAGCACAGATTGTTCGTCATGGGTCCCGACAACCGTTCTTACCACGGCCAAGCTTCACCACATCACACGCGGTTCTGGAGGAGGAGATCCAGAAAAATTGCATCTTTGGCGCTCTCGGACCCGGTTCATCCAAGCTCATAGTGTTCCCTTCCCTCTCCGCTTTACTATGACAACCAACCCGGTGGCGGAGTTGTTAGTCTTGTCCTGATAAATATTTAGTCCCCTTGGTAGCAGTTGAATTTCACTGCTCTGTGCTGTTACATAACATTTCACAGGACAAATTCCAGTCTAAACGTACTTGTAGCTTCTGGATGGCTCCTGACCATTATGTTGCCCTGGTACCACAATTTCAGCAAGAATGAAATGGTTGAACAGATATTGCACAACCAATACAATACACAGCTGTTAAAAACATGTCGGAAAACAGTCTTTGCTGTTTAGTTTGTGTCAGAATACTTCCACATATTCTACTTTTATTTTCTATGTTGATCGGTATTTATCTACTTATGTCTACATTTTATTTTGATTTATTGATTTTTTTTTTATGCATGCTTATTTATACTGCTTATACATTTTACATTACCTTTGTCAGTTATTACCTTACCTTGGTCAATCTTATTAATTTTGTAAAACTTCTAAATGTAAATTTTGGCAAATATCAAAAATATCACATTTTCATGCTGTACATTGTTATAATATCTGAATTTAGTAAAAGAAAATTAATAATATAAATATATATATATATATATATATATATGTATGTGTGTATATATATATATATATATAT
>JAUMHQ010000013.1:2045194-2056591 GCA_032361165.1 Enteromius paludinosus | reverse complement strand
CACTATCACACATTTAGACTGATTTGTGAACAATGTTTGAGAGAAATGGTAATATTGTGTATCTGGAATGAATTTTATATCTTTAAGTCCATCTCATGAAAAATCGGAGCAGAAACAAGGTGTTGCGTTTATATTTTTGTTGAGTGTAAATAAATACATTTACATGTTATTACAGTCCTGTGTTATTCTTCATACTCAGGTTGATTATGATAACCATCCTCTATATAAACACGGAAAGACGGGCCGTAAGCAGTCACCTGTTCGACTTTTCACCAATCTGAGCCCCAAAGATATCATTCTACCAGAGGATGAAGGTTACAGGTGCACAAAAATGCATTCTGAGTTTGATTTGATTTGGAAGAAATACATAAAGTAAAAAAAAAATGCATTACCAAACATTAAAAATAAGCAACGACTCTCAAAATGCATAGATTAAACATGCACTTAATCATTAGATTTTTAAAAATGTAATAAGCTATAAATTGCTGTCATAAACTGCTTTAAGGTGTTTTAACATTTTACAACCATTTTTTCTTTACTTCTCAGATTTTGCAGTGTTTGTGAGAGGTATGTGTCAGCAGGGAACAACCACTGCCCAAAGTGTGACGCATGCCCATCTAAGGTAAATGCTTGTGTCTTAGTCAGTGTATGGAATAGGAGTAGATTAACATTTCATCATTTATCCCGCAGGATGGGCGAGAATGGAGGCACTGTGATGAATGTGGACGGTGTGTGAAGCCTTGTAAGTACACTGGAATTCATTGAAACTGATTTTTCCCAATGTTGTTATTTCTCATTCTCTTACCGCTTTTTTCCATCCTTATTTTCAATCCAGCATGGCATCATTGTTCCTCATGTGGTCACTGTGCTCTTCCTGAACACCCTTGTGGTCAGAGCCAAACTGGCTGTTTCAACTGCGGCAGCAAGAAACACAAACTTAGAGCTTGTCCTAAGAAACACAATAAACGGTGAGATCAAGATGCTATAGCATTTATCATAGTAACATGTTTGCACAGGAATAATACTTAATGATTTCTGTACTCATACAAACTGGTTTTTCTAGTCCATTTATTATTAATATAATTCTCTTACACTTTTGCCAGCAGAATGATTGTGCCAGGTGCTCGTGGTGCTCCAGGCCCGTCAAAACACATCACTGGGAAATCCACAACTAAAAACAAGAGAAGAACAGTTACATGATCTCACTTAGTGTTTTACAGGATGGGTTTGTGGCTGCTGAAAATTGCATCACGTTGGGAAAAAAGTGAGCTCACAAAGTGTGAAATGGCTAACTGGTATTTAACCTACATATATACAAGAAGGTTGTTGTGTATGCACTGCCATAGTGGTCTTCTTGCATCCTGTTTTTGTCACAAGTTCATCCTACACTACAACCTACTCAGTACAGTTGATACATTGTGTGAACAAACCTCGTCCACAGTCTGGAGTAATGTTTCAAAGAAGCTTTGTTCCAGCTTATGTGAATCAAACAGTGACAATCTGTGAATAAAACCTTTGAATGCGACTACATTATTAATGGAATGGATGTCAGTTTTGTATAAAAAAAAAAAAAAAGACAAAACAGATTTCTTGTTAAACATATCATTTTTAATGCATTTAAAGAAACGGGAACAAATAAGCTGAAAGCATGTCATACTTCACTTCTTTAAAAAAAAAAACCAAAACAATAAAAGGAACAATTTATTGCCAGTTCAAGAAATGTGCTTTAGAACTTATGTGCTTTAACACAAAACAAAAGCTGAATTTAAAACACAGTAATCTTAGTTTATAATCACCACAACATCAAGTGATGCTCACCATCCAGTGTACATGTCATTTAGTGTTATTAAAAAGAAACTTCAGCATCAGTTTCAAGCTTATTAATCACATGTTAATCCTTTACAACGCCAGAAATTCAAGTTAATAAAATAGATTATTAAAACGGAAACAATCACAATCTCTTACGCACACCCTTATAATCTGAGATGCTTCATAACCCATTGACCTTTGGATCATTAATACTGCGGTTCACATGAGACTTTTTAAGAGTCTGCCACTGTTTGATTTTATATGGTGTCAGTGCATGTCACGCTGCTACAAAATTCACATTTGAGTTAAAAACTACAATTAGGTTCAACATATAAAAGCTAAAGATATTTACAACTAATTAAGCCTCTTCAGAATCATGACTTTGCATGAAAAGCTCCACAATTTAGTTTCATTAAAAAAAAATAAAATTCATAAAGTTTTCCATCATCAAGCCCACTTCTCTGAACTGTCCAGTAGTAGTTGGTGGAGGCACCAGTCAGTCATGACTTTCGACTTCTATCCTTCCATGGCGTATGGAAAAGGCGATAAGTCGTTTGTACATAGCACTTAGGAGAACAATTGCAGCTAGTACTATGCCACATATAATACTGAAGGCATATCGGGGTCCCAAGCTGGTGTAGACATGAGAGACAAACACAGGCCCGAGGGTCCGCGCAGCACTTCCTGATGCTGTCAGCCAGCCCATGTAAACCCCCTAAAAGATCACACAGAATTGTGGAAGAGAATAAATAGCATTGTTAAAGAATCATCATGTTACTTTAATTTGAGATTTGTAAAAAAAAATAAAAAATAATAAGTTTTACCTGTGGTTTGGGGCCTATTATCTTGGAGTATAAAGTGTAGGACATTACGTTGCATGTAGGGTAACCTACTCCAATCAGGATGTCGGAGGTAATGTACTGCGCGAGGTGAATTACAGGGGTAAACAAGCACCACGCCTGTTCAGATGGGCATCCAGTGGGCTCCAGTGAAGTGTTCGAGGGTGGAGTGGTTGCCAGTCTTGCTGGTATAGTGTTATTCTTAATGTCTGTATATGGGGATAATATTTGTTTAATATCCACATATTTCAACTTGAGTATACTGTACATTTCTATATACAAAAGCCCATGCTTTTGAATCCCAGAGTTCCTTAAGGTCACCAAGGATGCATTTATTAAAATCAAATATACTGTTTTCTATTTGAACATATTTTAACATGACATTTATCCTTATGACGGCAAAACTGAATTTTCAGCAGCCATTGCTTCAGTCTTTAGTGTCACAAGATCTTTTTAATATGGTGCTCAAGAAACAGTTTTCATTATCAAAGTAAAACAGTCATGCTGTTTGATATTTTTGCAGAAATCGGGATAAAAGGAAAAACATTAATAAGCATTTATTCGAAATCGAAATCTTGGTTACACTTTATTTGGTAACGTTTTACAATAAGTTACACAAGTTAACATGAGATGAGAATGAACAACACTTTTACAGCATTTATTAATCTTGGTTAATGCTAGTTTCAGCATTATTAAAATCCCAAGTTGTGTTTGTTAACATTAGTATGTATTTTTATTAAATAATGCTAACAAATATGAATACTGTAATTAATGTTTTGTTCATTGTTCATGTTAGTTAATACATTAACTAATGTCAACAAATGACCTAATTTGTTGAGTTATCTGGATACCTTACCTGCCCACTGTATTTTAGGATATTGATTTCCCCATGGCAACAAGATAAAGAAACCTGCAAATATGAGAATCAGGCCTCCGAGCAGCAGTGGTCGATCTCCTACCCTGAAAAAAAACACACCCAAAAAAGAACAGATTATATCTGAGAGCTGATCAGTCAGCACTTACAAGCAATGAGGAAGTCATGTGTTCAAAAACTGCTAACATCTAAAATGTGTGTCGGGTACAGCAAAAAAAAAAGTGCAACCAACACCAAAGATTTCCTATTAGGACTTCTTGTAAGAGGTTTTATGGCACCATAAGCCTGAAATGTGTCAAATTGAAGTAGCAAAGCAGGTCAAAATGTTTAAGGTTATTCAAAACATTTAAAATACATGAGCTATTGCAATAGATAAATAGCAATTATTGTTAAAAAACAAAACAAAAAAAAGAAAGGTAAAACACTTTACTTTAGGGTCTCTTAACTAGTTGCTTATTATCATGCATATTATTAGAACACAAGCTATTTATTAGTACTAATTAAGCACATATTAATGCCTTTTTCTACATAGGGCTACACCCTAATAGTCGACCAGAAGAGGCTTGGCAGACCAATCTTTGCTTTACAGACATTTAAAAATGTATTTATAGAGTGTGAAATGTCTACATTCAAATGAACCTAATCAATTGGAGGACAAATATCTTCCGATTGTGTAAGAATCCATATGAAACACGCATACAGATGCGTCACTACTGTATAGGTTATTAAAGGCTCATTATGATGATTTGAATGGTTTATTAATAAACTTAAAATGAATGACTACTAGTCGACCAGGAAAATCCTTAGCAGAGGACAGCCTTGTTCGCAACCGACAACCGCAAATCATTATCCGATTATTAACCGTTAACTGATAAGATGGTAAGTTAACACTTTTCAATAAGGTTCATTCAGCACTGCCGCTCCCACCACGCGCATCACGCACAGTGCGTAGGGTACCTAGTGCTGAGGGGGCACCAAAATAATAAATTGTCTAATGATAAATCAATAATGATATTTTTATTATTATATTAAATATATAGCTCACTGAATCTGATGGCCGAGTGAGGGAGTGAGTGCGCCCGCGAGACTGTGCTCCAAACCGCGTAGCACGTGCATGACAGCGGGAGAGAGAGCAAGAGACTGTGCGTGTGTGCCTTATGAAACACATCTAAGACAAACTCTACATTATCCCGCTTATTACATGGCTACCTACAAAATAAATCAATATTTGACACAAAATATTAAAAGTGTGGGGGGTTGTCCTAGTATATTTTCCTGCTTTTTTGTCCGTAGCCAATCACATGCCTGATTAATAAGCAGCAAATTAGGTTTTTTGGAGGGAAAAGTTGTAGTTCATAATGAAAAGGTGTTGTCTATTCTAAAGTGTTACCAAAAATTCTATATCCAAAATCAAGATCTTAAACTTTTTTTTACCTTGCTGAGACCACTTTTACCACCAGGAAGATGAGGATGGACTCAAAACCAATGGCAGCCAATATAATACCATTGTACAAAACAGCTTCTTTCCTCGTCCATGCAAACATGTCCATCGATAGAGGAGTAGATATACTGAAGTAAAAAAAAACATGAATATGTAGTAATTAGCCTTTAAAAATGAGTCCAGATTAAAGTCCAGATTATCACCACTTACGTTTCAAACACAGCAAAAATGAAGAGAATAACGAAGAAAAGGACATTAGATGTGGAAACCGCACTCTGGTCAATATCACCTTCTACCTCAGGAGCCACATCTACTTGCTCTAAAGGCAGAAAGACAAAACATTTTGAAGAATTTATTTTGTTTTAACCGCACTGTGATGCAACAGTACACTGCTGAAGTATTTACACAATAAAATACATTTCTTACCTTCTGAGGTGTAGTTAATTGCACGGATATGATTTCCATGGTCATCCACGCAGTGCTCCCTAAAAAAAAAAAAAAAAAGGTAAACATTTTTTAGTTCCATGCATTGCTTAATTCAAGTGCAAATAATGTCAAACCTGACATAAAAAATTCAAATATATATGTGCTTATATGCTATCATATAAATATTGCCAAATGTTATACAATACTATGGTTACATCATTACCTCAACACTAATATAACCAGCAGAATGTTAATGATCCCGAAGCAGGCTGCCAACAGCGCTGGAGCAGTGTACATATTAACATGAAGTTGGATGACTTTCACACTAAAGCCAGACTCTCCAATGAATGACAAAGCAGCCTGCAGGGCTGAAAAAAATTAAGACAGTCAGCATCTTTGAAAGTTGAGACCTATTACATTTTAAAAAGACACGATCAAACAAAGTTGGGAACAATTACTGTTCTTGCAGACCATTCTGCACCATGACATGCTTTTATTGTCTTTACACAAACCTGGGCCAAGAATGAAGCCGAGAGCTTGACAGGCGCTCATGTTAGCCATTGCACTGGTTCTTTCCTTTAGGGAAGTGGCACCAGCCACATAGGACCTCACAACTGCTACATTACCTACAGGGGGAAAAATGCATAGAAGTAAAATACTTTACCTTGTGCTTGATAGTGACTATTAAAATAACACTAATTCAATTTTAGATTTTTTTGGGTTGTACTTTTTCTCATTTGCTCACCTAGCCTGCAGTTATTTGATCAAAAGTAACGTGAAATAGTAATATGTAAAATAGTATTAAAATGTATATTGTAGTTTATAATATGTATATTAGTTTACCTGCTCCAATGCCCACAAATGTACGAGCCAAAAGCATGTGAATTTGTTTGTGTGAGGAAGGTAGGTAGACATAGGCGTAGTAAATGTTAGCAGAGACGTTGATGAATATAGAGCAGACTAAAGGCTCTCGTCGAGGCCTGTGATTGGACCACAGTCCAAAGAGTGGTGAGGCAACCATCTGACCCAAACTATACGCAGCAACCACCCATCCCAAGAAACTGGCATCTGCATTTCCATCGATCTAAAAAAAGAAATACAGAGTATGACTGTTTGAGTTACAGGAGTCAGAGAGAAACCAGACTTGAAAGATTACCAAGCAAGCACGAAATAAACTGGTGCTCAACAAAGAATTATCCTTTAAAATACATTTCAAAAATTTTAAAAATATGATTTTAGTGCCCTGAATAGCTTTTAACTTTGAACTCCTTATGTTGCTTTTGAAATGTTAGGAAACGTCATTTTGTGTTGTTTAGTCACGTTATTATTATTTTGCAGTTTCCTGTGTCTCACTTTAGGGTTGCATTTTGTCGCACTTCGCATACGCAGATGCAGTCCATTTCACGAAACCCATTTCAAACAACGTAAAATATTTAGAAGATGACGACAAGAAGACACAGAGAAAGAAACATCATCATCAACAACAATAAAAAAAAAATAAAATTAAATGATTTTCTGATGAGACGTCTCTCAAAAGTGAACTTTCCTGTCCAGACAGATATTATATTGTGCTCTTAGTGCGTACTCTTCAATAGCACAATCCAGCGGCGTTCTGCATATCACTCCAGGTTCGACCTAAACTGCATTTCACTGCCTTGTACTTGTAATGACAATAAAGTTGAATCCAATCTAATATCACAAGTGCATGCATGTCTATGAGCATGCAACGCTTGCAATAAAAGTACAGTACCCATAATAAATAACATAACTGGTACTACGTGTGTCAACTGAGAAGGATTGCATGAAGGTATGATATTCATTTTATTTAGGAGCAGTTTCCATGTTGCTTAAACAATAGCCTACACAAAGGACACATTTCAAAAGTGGATCTCGGGTCTAATATATATATATATAGATATATATACACTTATGTTGCTGCCTTATGTTTAACTGCTTTAAAATATCAGTCTACATTCCATACACCATAACTATACAACAAAAAACTGTAACATATTTGCTAATTTATTAAAAAATGTAAAAAAAAATTATTCCATTGCATAAGTATTCATACCCTTAACTAAATGTTTAGCTGAAGCATCTTTACAGCCACAAGTCTTTTTTTTGTTTGATGTGACAAGCTTTGTTCATCAGCAATTTGGCAATTATCTGGGCTCTCTCTATATTTTGCTGCACTGAGTGTTTCTTATACTCTGATGTGTCTCATAGTACCACAGCATGAGGCTGCTACCAGCACACTTTACTTTTAGGATGGTACTCTACAGGCATGACGCTTAGAATTGAGGTTGATCAGACCAGATAATCTTGTTTTTCCGATTCTGAGAGTCCTTTATGGGCACATTCCAAGTGTGTTTTCATGTGTCTTAGCTAAGGGGAGGATTGAGTCATGCCACATTGTCATAAATCCCAAATTTATTATGTTTTGTAGTGAAGTTTGTCTCTAGATTTCTTCTATCTCCACATATGATCATGGAGCTTAACTAGAATGATCATCAGGTTCTTTGTCACCCCTCTAACCAAAGACCTTCTCCATCAGTTGCTCAGTTTTTCCAGGAGGCTAGATCCAGAGTCCTGGTTGTTTCAAACTTCTTCCATTAAGGTTAATAGAGGCTTCATGCTTCTGTGACCCTATAGTTAAACAGAATTTTTTCCTGAACTCTTCCACAGATGTGTGACTTGCCACAAACCAAATTTGGCACAAAATGTGCCACATGTGCACTTTACCCTAAGTGTAGTAACATCTACAAGCAAAATAAATGCTGACCAAGAATAAAATCATTTTAGTTTTTTTAGTTTTAATACATTTGCAAAGATGTTAAAAACCTGCTTTTTTGCTGTAAAGTTATGTTGTATGGAGTGTAGATTGATGTGGGGGTGGGGGGGGGGAGTAATTAAACGCAAGGCACTAATATAAAATATATATAACTTTTTCCTAGTCACAGAATTGAAACCTCTACAGATTTTAGACAACATTTATCATTCTCAGTGGAAAATCACTAAAACTAAAACTTGAACAGGTTTCAGTTGATGCGTTTAAGAATCTTGTGCACACTTTCTTAGAAATGCAATGCACATATACCTAGTTCCCTCTTTCACTTCCAGTTTGTACACCAAGCTTAGCTTAGGGAATCATACTCTGCAAAACATTTATAGAACTGCCATGCTATAATAAACATTCATTTCACTTAAGTCTCAGCTGGCTAGAACACACACAGTTTCTGTAAATCAACATGTTTCTGCAATCACAAAGGTTATGAGTTTGATTCCTAAGAAATGCATCATCTTACAAAATGCATAGCCTGAGAATTATGCAATATAGTTTGTGTAAATGCAATTACACTTACATTCTTCAGATAGGGCCATATGGAAGTGATGACAATCGTAAAACCTAAAAAAAAAAAAACAACAACATGCAATCAGTGATAAATATTACACACTCGCTTTGTATTATACAAACAATGCAACTAACATTAATTTATCTGTCTATTGTAATTGCAACATCTGTACAGACAGATGACATCTTGTCACAACTCTACTTTTTTTTTAATAAGGCTTAAAGGCATAAAATGTTAGGTTGCACTGCACAGTGTACAATTAAACAGCGTGTCCTGGTATTGCACAAAAATCTTGCAGGTTACAGCAGGTTTTCAGCTTTAAAATGAATAGATGCATGTTTGTTCAGTGAAGCGGACAGCGCAATACATCTGCACAGCGGTGTTTATAGTAATCTGATCACTAAGACAGTCAAATCAGGAAAATGGGTGTGTGAAACAAGAACATGTTTCTTACCAACGCTGCTAAGGAACATGGTGAAGTACATGACCCTAATGGACCTCCAGCGGCTTCTGTCTGCATCCCCACCACTTACAGAGAAAAAGACAGTTTATTAACATGCATGCCTGGATATATAAATAACTATCACAGCCCCTGACTGTTGACACTTAATATACGTGTAAGCCTATTTATTTACAATAAATCCATGCATTATGCATGCAGGAGCAGGAGCGCATGAAAAATATAACATTCATATCTTCACTCTCTTTCACACCGGCATGATCTATTTTTGACTTTTCATCATGTTGTGCATTAGTAACAGAAATGCCCTTGTGACATAACACACAGGCAACATTGTTAAATTTCTCGAGCTAAATATTTTCAGTTCAGACCAGATCAGGCTACGTCACTGCAAATGCAATTATCAAAACTTACCTTGCAATATCGCCTCTGAGAAGCGGAGTGTTTTCGTCAGACTCCAAAAGAGACATTATTAGTGATCAAGCAGCTTGTGAAAATAAAACGACGACTAAGAGACTCAGTTCATTAAAGGTCAGCTCTTTGCATTTACATGCTTTTTTAAATCAAGTTATCTGGACAGTTTTCAGTCAAGTTTTGCATAACAGATAACTAGAAGACGCATTCAGACCTTCGTGTAATTCGTGGCCCATTTTGGCTGTTACAGGCACAGTAGTGTTAAGAGTGATTCGGCGCTATTGAACGCGAAGTCAAAAGTCCATTGGTGTTGTCGATTCAGCTCAATCTTAAATCATCTGAACGTTGTCACACGTAAACAGTGACAAAACGACCTCCATTTGCATATTTCAAAATAAAAGTCCTAAAAGTATTTTGTCTTTTCCTTGATTGTTGCATTCTTTTTTTATTTTCAGTGTAATAATCTAAAAAATTAATAACCTTCATGCTATTTGTAACTTTCCCATAATTTTTGCATTATGTTTTTTCCCCCTACATTTTTGCTGTCACACCACAGGACATGCTCTAGTTTTTATTTGTCATCTACCCCATATATATGGGTAGTTGATGTATGAATGTGTCCTATGGTGTGACCGCAATGAAGATATACATCTGTCTCATGTTATTTTTTATAGGTTAAGTTTTTTTTCTATATTTTTGCTATGTCACATTAGTTTTTCTATATTTACAGAATACTTTAAAAAAAAAAGTAATATTGTAAATAATAGTAATAAAGAATAGAATATGAATATAACTACTTTATATTTTAATATGTATTTACAAATATTATTTATTCCAGCAATGGGAAAGTTTTCCACAGCCATTATTACAGTCTTCAGTGTCACATGATCCTTCAAAAATCATTTAAATATGCTGATTTGCATATTGAAATTCTTCACTCCAGACTTCAGCATAAACAGGAACCATGAACAACACATTTCATTTTCTGTAGAGTGTTTTCTAGAGGAGTTCTGTACAAAATGTTTGACCTTTAAGCACCAAACATCCCACTCTTGATGGTAAAACTAATAATTTTCCAAGGAGAAGTCATTGTGTCATCAGCGATTCAAGTTCTGATTAAATTACTCACCAGTTTCCCAACCTGCTGTAGTGTTGTTGAAATATATATGTTTGATATATCAACCAATGCAATCAGCATGATTAAATATTACAGTCTGCCACTGGAATAAAGACAAAACAAAATGTCAAAAGCAGGATGAATAAACATAGAGTGGGATTTTTGTGATAGTGACTACTAGTGTTAGTGATAGTGAACAAATAAATGTAAAAAATAATTTACAACCAATATAGGTGCATCTGGAATCTTGGGAGCAGGGGTGTCAAACACACAACCGGAGTATGTCCCACAAATCCGGCCCACGGAACGATTTTAACTATGATATAAAATAAATAAACCTTTATTTAGAAACGTACATGAAGTGTATTTGCTCAAATATTTAATTATGCATTTAAAGCATATCATAAATGTTAGCTGTATTGTAATCGATGCTTGTGTGGCAAGTTAGGCTACTTTTAAAGATGCCCAAAAGAAGAATGTTAAGAAAGTGCAATATTAAACAACAATATGAGATAGCATGGCAAAAGTAGATGAGCTTAGGGTGTACAGTGTTTTCTACTGTAATATCATCATTTGTGTTTTAATGACATGGGATGAGATGACACTTTGTAAAAAAAAAAAAACAATAACACATCCTGAGAGTCCATATATATATATATATATA
>JAUMHQ010000013.1:2033751-2045094 GCA_032361165.1 Enteromius paludinosus | reverse complement strand
CTATGACAATTCACATATCTTTATTCAATATTTTAACCCAGACACAATCATACCACACATAAACATTACAGAATCACTAGAACAGGCGGACCATACAACGTTAACTGTGGGGCATTTAGTTCTGCCGACAGTAAGCTAACTGCAGTGGTCCAAATTGAAACCTCAAATGTATTAATCAGAGGGGAAATGTGGTCGTTGGATCACCGAGACCACTCACTCAAGCTCAATTACCTACAGGACAAATTCCTTTAACGTTAATTCATGCAGTCATTGAATGTATTTAATCATTGACCTTAAATTATCACCAGTTCAACTAAAACAGAAAAATTAGTATGTCGCACATCAAATAAGACTTAGAAATATTACACGTTAAAAAATGTCATGTTTACACGACGAAAACGTTCGTCTAGAAACACGTAACAAAAAGTACACGGCCAAAAATGTTACCTTAAGGCGATACAAACGATCGTGTCTATAAATAACAGGACAAAAAAGACCGTGTCTAGACGTACAAAACGTTCGCATTTACACGTACCAAAAAGACGCGTACAATCTTATCGTGTTAATGCGTCCAGGTTTCACGCGTTTCACATGATAGGTATTGTCCCCAACGGCGTTCCATACAAATGGAACCCCATAGATCTTCTCTCACCTGCTCGCGCGAACATGTTTATTTTTGTCAGTCTTGCTGTTTTAGTTATAATCTCAAATGTCATTGGTTATTTCCCTTTTTCGGAAGTCAGAATTGGATGCCTGTTATAAGATGATTCATTCACTTGACTTGAGATGGCATTGGATCATATGTTAGTTATTGTTCATAAGATTATCGTATTTATTGATTTATTGATAAAAAAAAAAAAAAATTTGTTCATCAAACGTTTGTTATTTAACAATGGCACTGTTTTTTTCATAAATGCTTGAATGTCACTGCTCCATTTTGACTTCCTTTTACACTACTGTTTTATTGTTTAACAAATGAATGCTCTGCTGAATCCACAGTTTATTCCATATTCAGTGGTTGTGATGTTTAATGTTTTATGGGATCATTTGCACTAAAATATCTTCCAGAAATGTTTTAAATGGTCATTATTATTTTTGCTTTTATTTTTTTTCTATTGCACTTTAATTTGTAAAGTTTAAAAAACAACCAGTTTGAGATTTACGTATATTACTAAATAAACTAGAATCACCCACCCACCACTTTTGTTAAAAAAACCCCCACAAAGAATTACTCCGTAAATTTTACTCAGAGTACAATTTTAGAAGTGTTACTTTTTACTTTATTAGATTTTTTGGCCAGTACTTTTACTTGTACTTAAGTAAAATTTCATTGAAGTAACAGTACTTTTACTTGAGTAGAATATTTTATTACTCTTTCCACCTCTGTTAACAATATTACAATTTATATTAATAATAATTGGCGGACCCCCTGCAATACAGTCGCAGGTTGAAAACCACTGACTTACAGGTTTCAAACAAGTAGGGAAGTAAGAAATGAATTACCCGCTAACGATAGCTTGTTTCAAACCTTTTCTGTTGTTGAGACACAAGTAACTTTCAGGTAAACTTGTTTTTAAGTCATAACATACCACCAACTGTCATGTTAAACAAAAGACAAATTAACAGTTTAGTCAAACTTTTTATTTTTCCAAGTCAAAAAAACAAACAAACAAAACAGATACAGAGAATGAAGTATCAGAATGATTTCTATACAGTGGCAATTTCTCTTAATTTAAATTCTCCTTTCCCCATAAGCCCGACCCAGTTATAACTCAAACTCAAGAAAACCCTGTCTTTTCCATTTATGCTTTCACGCACACACACTTGCACACTCACACACACACACACATACTGGGAGACTGGGTATGGAGTATTAACTGGACTTGTTTGAAACATCCATGAAACTGAAGGCAAACAAGGGCATTAAAGAGACTGTCAGAACTGCTCCCCCTAATGCGATCTAAGGCCTTAAATCTAAAGCTGAAATATGCAAAAGCATCAAAAATCTTTTACAAGTCAACTACCACTGCCCAGACGGAAGAATAACTTGAGGGAACCAGTCGCCACTTGTGTTCAGGTTTTAAAAAGTTTACACTTAACAAAAAAACAAAAACAAAAAGCTTCTAACGCCCAAGTCAAATGATTCTGTGTCGCCCTCTACTGTTCAAACACAAGATGATTCAGAATCAGCTGAAAATTTAGATCTGAAACAGTGCATATTTGAAAGGAAACAAACCAAACTGCACTTTCTCCCCTCCACAAGCACTTAATCCAAAAAGCAAAGCTGACCCAACAACAATGAAGCCAGTGCGCAAAAAAAAGGTGTAAAATAAATGCTTTTCTTCAGTAAAATCACACAATAGTTTAGCAATTGTAATGATGCATATATCAGAAAAAACAATTATACACTTATATTAAAGGGTTGAGTGCTGAGGACAAGGAAGGACTCGTTAGATTTGAACCTAAAACCTAAAAAAAATTAACATGGTGCATCTTTTGTAAAGCCGGGCTCCGACCTCACTCAGAATAAAACAAATAAAACCAAAAAGGTCACAATTTCACACTCCGTACACTCAGAGGTACAAAACCGCTGGTTACCTTTTTTTTTTCACTTTTTTTTTGTTTTTTTATTGTAAATTACTGGGCAGATGCGGGTGAAGGATAAGGCTTGCATCTTTTGGGGACAATTGACTAGAAACATTGATGCCTCAAATAAAAGCATCCTTTCCCTCTCTCAGATTCTTAAAGAGAGCAATCACTACACAACACTTTTACCCATGTCATGGGCCGGCATACATAGACTACAGTATTACAAGACATTTTTAAATCTGCACAATGTGTGTCAGCTTCAACACGTTTCTAATAAACAGCCACTTTGAACCTCCTGCTTCTTTAGAAATAACATTTTTCATAAGTGAACTCAAATTAGACAGAAAATCAACAGTAATATTTAAACAGTTCTCAGTTCAGATCTGGAATAAAGAACCAAAACTGGGAGCAAGCGCTTATATACACTGGGGAAGAAACTAAAAGCTGTAAAATGTGAGAAAGGTCAGTTTCTCCCCTTATTTACGTTATAGATATTTTTCAAGGTTTCATTTGAAACTTTTCAGATACAATCCACTGTTTTCTGTTTGAAGGCTTTTGGCAATACTTCTTAGATTTCCTTTACATCCAACACTGAATTTTTGAGAAAAAGGGAGGCAGAAATGACTGGAGGAAAGGGGAGGACAATGCATTAGCTTTCTCCTCCAAAAAGCAGTCAATCTCCTGCATCTTTCCACCAATTTTGAGAAATGCTTCTCCCTCTAAACATAGCGCGATACAAAAGGCAGCCTTGTTTGGCTTGTAGTTCAAACCTCTAACCTAACAGATGCAACCACTGAGGCCTGTTTAGTGAGGCTATTTAAGAATTCGTTAAGTCCAAGAGAGAAAAATCAAAAAGGAGGATGTCACATGTAAGATCCCAGGTTCTTTAGCCTTTCCTGTAAAAATCACAACAACCCCAGCTGAGTGGCTTTCCTTCAGTCTTTATCCCAGGGTCAGTGCGCCGATAAGGGAAGTAGGACAAACCCCTGCACCAACCATCTTTAATTGTTTTCTTCATCACTGTCGTCAGGGCTGATGGCTGGGCTGTAGGTTGGAGAGGTGGGGCTGTAGCCGGGAGATGTGGGGCTATAGGTGGAGCCCTTGGGACTAGTTGGGGAGTAGGTAGGGGATGTGGGTGAGTATTTGGGAGATGTTGGAGAGTAAGTCGGAGAGGTGGGGGAATATTTGGGGCTGGTTGGGGTGTAGGTAGGAGAGGTTGGAGAATAAGTAGGGGAAGTGGGGCTGTACTTGGGCGTAGTCGGAGAGTAGGTTGGAGAAGTAGGACTGTATTTGGGCGAAGTGGGAGAGTACTTTGGGGAAGTGGGGGAATATTTGGGGGATGTTGGTGTATATTCAGGAGAGCTGGGACTGTAGGAGGGGGAGGTGGGGGTGTATTTTGGAGACGTTGGGGAGTAGGATGGAGAACTTGGGCTGTAAGAGGGCGAGCTTGGGGTGTAGGTGGGAGACTGTGGGGTGTAACGCGGACTGGATGGAGAGTAGGACGGCGAAGTTGGGGAGTAAGAAGGAGATGTGGGAGAGTAATTGGGGCTGGTTGGGGTATAATTGGGAGAGGTGGGGGAGTAGGAAGGTGAGGTGGGGCTGTAAGATGGAGAGGTTGGAGAGTAACTTGGCGAAGTGGGGGTGTAGTTAGGCGAAGTGGGACTGTAGCTTGGAGATGTTGGGGAATAGGACGGGGAGGTTGGAGAGTAGCTTGGAGAAGTGGGAGAGTAAGACGGGGAGGTCGGGGAATAGGATGGAGATGTTGGGGAATAAGACGGAGATGTGGGGCTGTAACTCGGTGAGGTTGGGCTGTAGCTGGGAGACGTTGGGCTATAGCTGGGGGATGTTGGCGAGTAGGATGGTGAAGTTGGGGAGTAAGATGGAGAAGTCGGAGAGTAAGAAGGTGAAGTTGGAGAGTAGCTTGGAGATGTTGGAGAATATGACGGCGACGTTGGGGAGTAGGAAGGTGAGGTGGGCGAGTAGGACGGAGATGTGGGGCTGTAGTTCGGACTGGTGGGAGAATAAGATGGCGAAGTCGGAGAGTATGACGGAGAGGTTGGAGAATAACCAGGGCTCTGTGGGGTGTATCCACCAGGAGAGCGAGGCTCGTAGGCAGGAGAAGTTGGAGAGTAATTTGGAGACAACGCTCCTGAAAAAAAAAAAAAATTGCATTAGTAGCTGTTTTGCAATTACAACCAAGGAAACTAAGGCATTATTTTTTAAAAACAGAACAAGATCAAAATAGAAGTAAAGATACCTGGTGAGGGGATATAAGGGCTAGCTGGTCCAGGGGATCCAGGAGAACCAGGAGTAGGAGACCAGGCAGGAGAATAACCAGGCGAGAAGCCGCTGGCATCAGACGCAGCACTGGGGGAGAAGCCTGCAGCACCTGGTGTCATTCCACTTCCTAAATAAGGAAAAAATAAAACGGCATGAAGTGGAATAAATGTAAACATACACAAGAATGCATTGTAAATAAGGGGGGCAGTAAAACAACTTCCTATGTAGCATTTCTTCACTCACCAACACTGGGAGACCAAGCACCATATGCAGGAGTGGCTCCTGTGTTCCAGGGAGTCATGGCAGGAGACATGCCACTCATGGGGCTCGGAGCAGAGCCAAAGAACATACCCGTGGCTGTGGTGGAAAAAGCAATGATTAACCAGAGTTTAAATTTGGGGACAGAGTATAATGTTTAAGCATTCAAAATGAGAACCAAGTTTGACTTACGTCCTGCAACACTGATACCAGGAATGTTGGTGGGAATCTCCATACCATACTTGCACTTCTCAGCATCCAAAAGCAAGTCAAAGCAACCAGTGCCTGCAGGAGCCAGCTGCCCCAGCATAATATTCTCAGACACTCCTTTCATTGGGTCACATTCACCATGAGATGAGGCTTCCATCAACACATCCACCTAGAGAAAAGCGAGGGATAACATTTAAACTTCTTTACAAGATCAACCACAATACCATTTTAAAACATTAAACAGAGCCTCACCGTCTCTTCAAAAGAGCACTTCATTAGCGGTCCGGTGTCCTGCCTGTTGATACCATGACGAGTGATAGCCATCAAGTGACCCCTGCAGGTCATTGTGTCACACAGCAAGGCAAGATGGCGGTAGTTAACGTAAGAACCGTCGAAAGAGATGACATGGTACAACTCTCTTTCCAGAGCCTTACGCACAGCCTCGATACCAAGAACCTGCAGTTGAAGAGTAGACATTTCTGAATTAGATCAGAAGACCTAATAGCATTCGATCTTTAAATAAGCTTTTGAACAATTCTTACAGTGAAAATCTCCACAATGTCGTTGGAGGTGGTTCTGACAGGGTCCACGTCCTTCTCACTGAGGACCCTCATGAGACTGACTCCATCCGTTTCCAGAATCCACTCCTGCAAAGCTTTAAACTCTCCCTCTTCTGTAATGATGATTTTCTTCTTGTTGTCAGTCTGTGGCAAATGCATGTACACCTACAAAAAGGCAGAAGAAATTGAACTCATGACCATGTGCATCCACAAAACTTTAAGGTGTCATTTTATATTTGAGGTATAATGAAGAGAAGTTAAATTGTGTCAAAAGATAGAAGAAAAATACCTTGCTGATCTGCTCAATGCCTTGCAGTGTCATGTCTGTGAGCATGTTGGATTCAATGCAGCGAAGGAAGACATCGTCATCCATCTTATCTACTACCTCCTCATCCTGGACACAAGATTTAACATTACTCAACATTGGGAGAAATTAATCCAGTAACCTACTCGCCCGCAAAAACTCAAATTACTATTAATTACCTCTTGAAACTTGTTCTCGTCACTATTCATGATGCGGATTCGCAAAACCAGTTTCTCAGCATTGTCATCATTGAAGATGCAGTTAAGGTCATCACCAAATCCTAGAACACAATGATTAGATTTAGAAAACACCTCAGCATCCATTGCGTTTTTGCCATTTAAAGTGTTGTATCAACATGCATTTATTCAATGGTAATCAAGCCCACCTGCATTGATCTTCTCTGCAATCTGCTCCATAGTCAGTTTACGGTCAGTCATGTGTTTGCGGTCAAGCTCGATACGCAGCAGCCAGGGTGAGATGCGGGTCACGTCGAAGTCAGGCATCTCATAGTACACGTTGACCCACTCCTGATCCTCAGTCACCACAGTGTTCTGTGGGTTGGGGTCATAATAAATGGCTGTGTTGGCAGTGACCTTGCGCAGGGTTGTGTGCTCCAACCGACACAGGATATCTTTGGCCCTCTCTGCATCACGGGCCGCTTGGCCCAGGAGAAAGACGGTCAAGGAGGGGGTCTTGGGTCGCTTGGAGATGTTGATAAGCTCTTTGAGTCGAGGCACACCAAGAGTGACGTTTTTGGCAGACACACCGGCGTAGTGGAATGTGTTCAGGGTCATCTGAGTAGCAGGCTCTCCCAGAGACTGGGCAGCCAGAGCACCTACCATCTCACCAGGGTGAGCCTGAGGAAAACAAAGAAAGCGTTCCGCTTCAGTCAATCTGGTAAAACTATATTACACCCCATTTTGTCATTTTTTTTTCCCCAGGTGCAGTCAACGCTAAGAAAGTGTTACTTACAATAGACTGGTTAAATTTGGTCTCTATCTCTCCCAGCAGCCAATCAAAAGCCTCTGTGCTGAGACGGAACTCTTCAGTCATTCTCTTAGAGCACAGCGTGGAGCGCAGGTGGATGTTGAACAGCAGAGTGGCGTTCTCCTGGGCTTGCCTGCTTAACTGGTCATCACCATTCACGATCACCAGTTTCTTACTCAAATCACGAACTCCTGCATTAGGAAAAAAAATAAATTAAGTAAAATGCGGTCATTAAAATGCAAAACTTGAACCTCACTCCAATAATAATACAATGAACGGTTGGTACCACCACTATAATGAGTAAGGTAAAAAGCCACATTACTTGGGGCTACATAAAATCAATCTAAAAACGTGCATGAGTTTGGCATCATGTCTCCAGTCAATAAATATACAAAGATGTAAAAGTGGCCTTTATAATCAGCTTGCAAAGGTCTGCCACAAGACAGTGGTAAGCTAGAAGGATCAGTCGTCAGCAGGCTTTATTTAGCTACCACAAGCAGCTGAGAGATCCGCTCAAATGCAGACAGCCTCAAGCGGTGTACATAGCGTCCACATCAAAATTAATAGTTAATAAAACCAGGTATGAGATACCTAAAATCCCTTTACAGGCTCAAAGTACAAAACCCACCTTCTACAACCCGTACAGGGTTGAGGTCAGTTGGTGTTCGAGGATTGATGCGGAAAATCTTCTGAGCATTCCAGATCATTCTGGCCAAATTGCACGGTAATACCACCTATGTAAAAAAAAAACAGCTTGGCTTTATGACAAATCTACAGAAGTGTGCAAATACAGTGATATTCATGTTTGACATGGTTGTTAAAAGAAATAAATTTAAATAATAAATAAGGTCAGACCTTGCTGTCGCCTGTGGGGAAAATGGCCCTCAAGATCTCTCGGTCTTCCTTCATCTTCTCAAACTCTCTCTCTAGAGCACTCTGAACGTGGGCATTGGTCATCACATCTTTGACCACATCTTCCTGTAGAGTGCGGCGGAGAGCTCGGTCATTGGTGTAGTCAAACTTGAACCTGTGCGATTTAAGAAAGAGGCAGAAAGTTAAATTAGAGACTGATAGAGCTGATGATCAACAATGACCTGAGATTTCCAGAAAACAGACTCCTAAATAGCTCACTTTCCATGTCCTTGTAGATTTTAATTAGTACGGCTATATTTATTATATTAGTTTAAATTACTGGCAATATCCCTTTCCTGTAAATACTTCAACATAACAGAACTCACTTTTTCTCAAAGGCTTTGTTGGACGGCTTAAGGGTAGCCATGTTTTGGAACTCCACAGCCTCTCCTGCCAGACCATCCTCTCCATACCTCAGCTGGACAACTTGGTTAATGGAGTTTCTGACTGTAGCATCATACTTGACCATAACAGACTCCATAGACTTGATCAGACGACGCTGAATATAACCTGAAGGAATAGGAGTTTCATCAAGACTCATGAGGACAACATCAGCCTTTAACAAAGACTTAACTGCACATAACATCTCACTTAGAGACTAGTTATTTAAGTATATAATAAGTGATGTTCAGATTACATTTAGTATTTGCCCTGAATAGCTGCTCAGTCCATTACCTGTCTCAGCAGTTTTGACAGCTGTGTCGATCAGACCCTCTCTGCCTCCCATGGCGTGAAAGAAAAACTCAGTTGGTGTGAGACCGGCCAGATAGGAGTTTTCTACGAAGCCTCTGCTCTCTGGACCATAGTCATCTTTAATGAAGTGAGGGAGAGTGCGGTGCTTGAAACCGAAGGGGATTCGCTTACCCTCCACGTTCTGCTGTCCCACCACAGCAATAACCTTAACAGGTGAAGAGAAACAAATACAGAGATTGCGAAAATTCTGGTTAATCCTTCAGACCATTGTATTATTTTTTTAAAGAATTTAAAGACCATCCACTGTCTTCTCTCACCTGAGAAATGTTAATTTTAGAGCCTTTTGAACCAGCCACCACCATGGATTTGAAATTGTTGTACTCGGACAATGACTTCTGGGCAGAGGATCCAGTCTTGTCTCGAGCATCGTTCAGAATGCGGTTGACCTGGTTCTCAAAGGTCTGTCTCAGAGTGTTACCTGGGGTGGGCTCCAACTCATTGTTGTGGGCTTTCTCAATGACCTGTGACAAAAGACACCATGATGCACAACTGAATTAATGTACGAAAGAAATAATCTGTTATTTACAAATGCATAAGGATGTCAACTCACCTCTATCACATCCTGCTTGGCTTTCTTAATTGTGTTCTGAATGTCTTGATATGTCGCCTTATCAGCAATGGAGTCTCCAATACCAATAGAGTGACCTGCAGCAGACAGGATAGTTGAAAATAAACAAAGGATCGAAAATGTTTTTGTCTGGAGATATAAAGTGTTTTGTTGTTTGTTTTATTTACCCTCAATGAGCAGCCAATTGTTGACGACCGTCTGGATGTTGGAATAGAAGAGTCGTGTGATGTCATGGCCCATCTCAAGGTATGAGATATGGACAAGAGAGCCAGCTGAGGTACCCAATGACTTCTTACAAAGGATCCCCATGATCAGCTCACCGTTCTCCACGATCACCTGCAAAATGAGATTGAGAACAAAATTGCATAAACACTTTACTTTGCAGAAAAACTACATCCACATTTGGGCTTAACTACTGCACCTTAGTGTCTCCAGGGGAGATGTTTTTGTAAGGGCCACTGTCCTCTTCATCAGGGTGAGTGCTGTGTGTGCGGATGGCATTAATGTGCCCAGGGATGATCAGGCTGAAGATCTGTTTGCCAGTCCAGAGAGGTCGAGGCTTCAAGATAGCCGGTTGGGGCACTTTGCCGTCCCATGTGGAAAGAAACATGAGGAGGTTCATCACCTCACCCTGAAACAAAGCACATGAAACGATTTATTAATTTGAATATCATGTACCTGTTCAACCTAGCATCTCATTACATTCATAAATAGGTACCACAGCTTAGTAAACTCACCCTCTCCAAGAATACATCTCTCTTCGTGAACTTGCGGACAGCTGTCAGTGTGTCCTGCACAATACCCATGACGGGTCTGTTGGACTGTGGTGTGACAATCATACGAGGCACCATGGCCAGCTCTTGGATCTCAGCACGAGTCTCCAGGGACTGTGGTAAGTGCAGATTCATCTCGTCGCCGTCAAAGTCAGCATTGTATGGGGTTGTCACACTACAAGTAAAAGGGATTTTCTTTTAAAACTGATTTAATAATCCTTATATTAGAGCTAAATCTGAACATTTTCTATACATATTTGTAAAGAATTTCAGCAATTTAAACAGATACAGCACACAAAAATCAATTTATTGCTTATCCATATATCTAAAAACAAAACAAAAAAAATGTATCTTAGAAAGTCAGTGCACCTGAGGTTGAGTCGAAATGTTGACCAAGGCAAGATTCGCACTCTGTGGCCCATCATAGACATTTTGTGCAGCGTAGGCTGTCTGTTGAACACAATAATGTCTCCATCACACATGTGTCGTTCAACCTAGAAAGAAAACAAACAGGTTTTAAATACTTTGCTCACCTGTAACTGAAAATTGCATTACGTTTTTGCATTAAACGCTAAAAAGAGACTGACTTTGTATCCAATCTGAAGGTGAAGGTCACTTGGTTTAGGGTGGAATCGGAGGTCGATTCTGTCCCCATTGTCTCGGATGATATATTTGGCCCCAGGGTACTGACTGTTACCTCTCCTCACAAGCTCTTGAAGTCTGTAAAGTTAAAGAGAGGGAAAAAATTTATTAGAATAAATGATTAGCACTGGGTTACAGAAAGCTCTCAGAGAACATGAAAATATTTTATGAAATGTGTTTTCAGAAAGAGATCATAGTAATATTACCTGTCAATATTAAAGGGTGTGACAATCTCCGGGAAGGTCATGTTTGCTGCGATGGAACGAGGGACGCCCACCTGGTCGATCTGCAGGTTGGGGTCAGGCGTGATGACAGTTCGGGCGGAGAAGTCTACACGCTTCCCCATCAGATTACCTCGGACACGTCCTTCCTTACCCTTTAGCCTCTGCTTGATAGATTTCAGTGGACGACCAGACTTTTGCATTGCCTGAATCGAGAGCATATGAGAGCTAAATATTAATTCATATTTTCCTGATTGTTCTACTCGCAGTATTATGGTAGATTAAT
>JAUMHQ010000013.1:1963805-2006470 GCA_032361165.1 Enteromius paludinosus | reverse complement strand
GCATCTTCGATCGGGACATCCCTAGTTAAAATAACATTGAAATGGCTGGGGGTAGAGTGAAATCAGGCTGGGGCGGCACAAGATTTGCTGGAGGCGGCCGCCACGCAAATTTGAACGCAGGAAAAACCCTGGATAGTTATTGTTGCTTCCATAGACATCTGTGTGTATTTTACAAGCTCTAAATGTATTGCTATGGCTTTAAAGGTAATATTTTCTCTGTAAAGAACAAATATAACACAATATGAGCTTCTTATTTACTGAACTGTTGGATAAAATCACATTTACACTCGTGTTATGCTGCTTAAGTCATATCACTTATAATGAGATATAAATATAAGACAAAAAATATATACATTGGGGCATTTGCCCCAGTATTTTGATTTCTACAGCATGCCTGCTTTTCTAAAGTTGTTAGCCTGCATCATATTTGTCAACAGTTTTTCACTGTATAAAATGTAAGACGATGTACAGGTCTGGGGGCAGGGCCAGTGGGTAACTGCATTAAAATATTTAATTTTGTTGTGTTATTTTTCATAACTAATTAATAAAGTTATTGTCTTAAACTGACAGCCCTTATAAATAAAGTTTTAGACTGAGGTGTTGACTGCAGAAGAAACGGACTGCAGATATGCTCTCCGTAAGTCATAGCCAAGTCTCGCATTCAAAAATACATATGCAGTGGCCAACATGTAATGCTGTAATTGCAGCTCTGCCTCTCGAGTACTTATAATCACCTCTATTCTGACTCATGTTGCATGCCTCTTACTGCATACATAGAATGTAGCTCCAGATGCCAGGGCTACTTGGCTGTTTGTCCAGAGTTTTAACATGGCTGACCTCTAATCCACCCTGAGGAAACTAAACGCTGTGGTTTTCCAAGGCTATCGGCCTACATACAGTAACTGGAAAGCCAGACCTCACACATGCATCTCGTTCGGTGTATCTGTAAATACATTCATATAGTCTTCAGTGGAAATAAATTGTTGCCTGTTACAAAAGCCAAAAGTTACAGTCACACTTAACTCTCTGTCTGTGCCTGCAGCCGGAGGACATTGGACAGTCTCCGGTGGCCCCCACATCAGACGGGGACAAAGTGGATTTGGAGGCCTTCAGCGAGTTTACCAAGATCATCACCCCAGCCATCACACGTGTTGTTGACTTTGCCAAAAAACTGCCCATGTTTTCGGAGGTAAGGGTGCTATTAGGTTTGCTTTTGTTATTTTTGTTTATTTTACTCCCTGTTTGAGCTGTCTGTGTTGTGTAGTAATTATCTTGTCAAATTAAGCCTTGTAATTATAGGATATTAGTGTCCATTGCCCTAATTAGCAAAAAAAAAAGCTGCTGCTCTTCTTAAATTTGTGTTATTTTTAATAGTTCCCAAATTATTCCGCTGAAAACCCTAACACGTAATTCTGGAATATGTCAGCGTGGGTGGGTTTGTATGTATGTGCTAGCTATCATGTTAGGATGAATTGTACAGTTGTGGCTTTGGTGAATGTGTGTGTGATATTGCCACATTACATCAGTCATAGCTATAGTGGCATTCTCTCCCTATTCAGCATTCACCAACTCTCCTTTAACCGCAAGTGTGAACATTCTTGCATAGTAGACTACACAACACCCTTATGGCAACAAATTTATTATTGTCTACACCATCAATTCACCCTGCCATCCACACGTATCCACAACCTCTCGGGTGAGCGCTATGCCTCCTGTATTTTCCATATTTTGGAATAAGCACCCAGACAAACTGTAACACAAAAACATAATACTGAACAGTTCTAGACTTTTTGTTGCTTTTGTAAATGATGTGAAACGTTTTATATGTCAGTGTAAATACTACTTCAGTCTTCTGATTTTTTTTCCCTGTCCTCAGTTCCTTTTAGTCATTCTCTGTCAATATATAATTAGGGCTGTCTACGTTAACACATTAATATATGCATTTAAGTTTATTTGTAAGACACTTAAATTTTTTTTCAATGCATTTATACAATTTGACATTATAACTAATTAATGCTGTGCGGTACAAATATTAAAGAGTGGTAAAAAATTAAAACACATTACATTTTAAGGTAATATTTTATATTAGCATATATCACCCACTATTAAAATGGGTTGAATTGTTGTATTGTTTAATTGTTTTTTCAATAATTTACTATTAATTTAGTTCTTTATTCTGGGTGTAAATACTAAAATCTATACTGGCACACACACACACATATATATATATATATATATATATATATGTATGTATATATATATGTATATTAGTAATATTTGTAAGAGCTTACTACCATAATAAAAAATTTTGAAATGTATTCAATGACTCTTTTTCAAGTTTCTTAGCAGATTTTATGCCATTAGGTGTAATAAGCATGTATTATCATATGATTTCTCATTTCTGTAGCTGCCTTGTGAGGATCAGATCATCTTGCTGAAGGGCTGCTGTATGGAGATTATGTCCCTACGTGCTGCAGTTCGGTATGACCCAGAAAGCGAAACCTTGACCCTAAGTGGAGAGATGGCTGTCAAACGAGAGCAGCTAAAGAATGGAGGGCTGGGTGTTGTGTCTGATGCCATCTTTGACTTAGGCAAGAGTTTGGCGCAGTTCAACCTTGATGACACAGAGGTGGCCCTGCTGCAGGCCGTACTGCTAATGAGCTCAGGTGAGAGAGGTCATATTACAGTAACATTAAAGTAAAGAAAGAAAAACTGGAAACAGCTGTAGGGATTTGAGAGTTCTGTTCTGTTCCTAAAGCTAGTGTGCTGCCTCACTGTCTGTTGTCTACTTAGGCAGCTGCCTCTTATGGTAGCGTGCTAACTTGAAAGAGAACATATATGTACAGTAGGTAGCAACTCTGTTAATAATAACTACATGACATAATCAGCACGCCTCGAATGAATTGGAATCCAATGAATCCCAATAGAGCAACAGCTGGCTTGTGGAAATTTACATTTAAGCATTTATCAAAGACTTTTATACAACGCGACTTGCAAAAGGGGAACAAAGGCAAGTAGTTGAGGACCAAAGCAGGAGAAAAAGAAAACAGGCCACTGGGATGCAATAATACAGTTAAGAGTGTAGAACCTGTATATAAAATGTGGTTCACCATTGAGGTTTTGTTGTTTAAGATTCTGTATACTGTTTGGAACTTTTCATTGAGAAAATGTAGCGATTTTTGACAATATTATGTCTTAAACATATGTCAGTTGATATTAGTCTAAACTTAAAATTGGTGATTGGTGCATTATTTTTCATATGCTTACATATGAGATCGCTTGTTTCTGCATCTTCCTGGTCTGTGTGTTTGATCAGCACTTTCTAGACTCATTCAGGAGATGCATAATAGCTCCACCTAGACCAGCGGTTCTCAATCCTGGTCCTCACACCCCCTGCTCTGCATATTTTGCATGTCTCTCTTTGTTAATGCACCTGATTCTGATAATCAGCTCATTAGAAGAGAGCTCCGTGCATGAGCTGTGTTCCGATTGACATATATATCCTGGTCCCTACACAGTGCCCGTTAAAGTTTACTTCACTTCGGAACATTCATTCACGGATTTGCACCGTAAATAAGTAAATACGATTTCAATTACGTCTCGCACAATTAAATGGAACGTATAAATTCACTTTGAACTGGAATCATGGCGGAATATTTGGTGATGTCCACTTCGCAGTGCGCATACGTTCGAATTGAACAAATGACAAGAGAAACATATGAAATGTGCAGAGCTGGGGGGCGCCTATAACAGTGAAAACACAGAAAGCTAGAAAATTCTGTGTTTGGTGCTGCCTCGTGAATGACGGAAAGTTCCATGTTTGGCGGGGAAAGAGTTCAATATTGTAGTTGTTGAGAGCTATTTCACCTTTGTTCTGTGTGAAAACTAACATGTTTTTTGGAATAAAATATTTTGCTACAATCCTTTAATGGTTGTATAATAAGTATTGACTTTGCATCTTCTCTGGTTCGTCTCATCAGATCGAACAGGCTTAACATGTGTGGAGAAGATCGAGAAGTGTCAGGAGATGTACCTCCTAGCGTTTGAACACTACATCAACTATCGCAAGCACAACATTCCTCATTTCTGGCCCAAGCTGCTGATGAAGGTGACGGACCTGCGCATGATCGGAGCCTGCCACGCCAGTCGCTTCCTGCACATGAAGGTTGAATGCCCCACTGAACTCTTCCCCCCACTTTTCCTGGAGGTCTTTGAGGATCAGGACGTGTGACATCCCAGCGAGTTGCGGCAGGAGAATCAACGTTTTGTAACCCGTGTTCCTCAACCCGTCTCACCCCTCTCCATGCACCAAACTCACCAGCAGCAGCTGCATTGGCAGGGGTCATTTTCAGAAAGGCTTTCATACGGGGGTTTATGTCTACAACTATTTTTCTTTTCACAGAAAACTCGGCCCTCCCTCATCCACTAAATTCCCCACACGTGGCCCTTCTGTCTCGGCATGATGTCTTATACTGGTTTACCAACATCTTAGACACAGCATATACATCTACACATACACACACACTCCTGTAAGTGTGCTTACAGATGCAGTACTCATGCGACTCAAATGAGCTTGTATGCATTTGTACATGTACAGACTGCACTACTGTCACGCCACCACTGGAGGCGCCCTCTGCTAAGACTGGATGACAGCTGGCATATAGATTCCTCCGCCAGGTCGTGAAATGGTCAGTGCATTTTGTTGATTGAAATCTCAGCGTTCTCGTGAGCTTAACCGTCGGTATCTCAAGCTTCGCGCTAACATGGATCTTCTTTAACAGACCTCATGATTCTCTTTAATATTGAGCCTGTGTGTGAAGCGGGAGGAATTTTTTTGTGAACCAAATCAGGTGCTATATTTAAATAAAGCTACTCAAAATGATTTGGGAACTTTTCGAGAATATACTCCCTCCCTTCTCTGTAGGACAAGGACCGTTAAAAGTTCTCGGTTGCCATTTTAGTGCTCATTCAGGGGTGCCGCTCAGTGACTTCGTGTGCGGTTCATTCTTGCCATTGTCTGGGCTTATTTGTGGGCTCCTAGAGCCTCTCTTTGTCCCAGGAAAGTCACGCAGAGAGAGAAAATCCAGGCGCCCCTACACCTCCAATCCGCACTGATTTGTGTGTTTTACAGATGTCGGGAGGGAGCCAGTATTAACGTACTCCCAGACCCAGCGCGCACACACACACACAATGTACTAAAACACACACCTCAAAACTCGAATGCCTCATTTTTACTGTATGCACTGCAGTGCTGTAGTTCTGGAGTCCCATGCAGGGCTTTGAGAGTTCAGTCCAGCCCATCTGTGTTCCGCTCAGATGCTACTGTTGCCCGGTCTGTGCGAACACACACGCACACTCCTGACGGGCCATGACGGACTGGCTATCGTTGATGTTTTTCCTTTGTTGTTTTTGTTTTACCTCAAATGTGGGCACACCTTTGGCTGGCTGTGGCTCTTAGACTGCCTCTGTGCTGACAGGTTCTACCTCACCTCTGGACACAGGGCAGCTACCCTCAGCCACACACACATACATTTACACACACTCGTATTCTCACACACTGACAGCCAGGATAGAAACACTCACAGACACAGTTTCTTCTCAGTTACGTTGAAAAACCACTGTAGACAGGAGGGCCTGCCATTCCTCATCATAGCCTGTCAGATTTCTCAGAGGTCTCTTCACTCTGGGCTGAGAGAAAAAACAATTCTGCATAGGCTTTTTTTTTTAGTTTCTTTTTGTGTGGGACCAAGTGTCACTTTGACTTCCGTCAAAACAGAAGCGGTTTTTAACAGATGGCGAACTAAACCGTACATGCCGCTGACCATGAAGAGGAGCCATGGAGAGAACTACAGATGAAGGACCCAAGGTAGCCAGGCCTGAACCCGAATGGGTCTATCCCTGTTTCCTTTTTTTTTTCAATACCAAGCAGTAATTTGCAAAGCGGAGCTAGGAGTCGGCTGGTTTCTTCATGGTGAGGCAGGGGATGTGGAGAAGCTAGCAGTTGAATGATAGCACTTGAAAAGAGCTTTGAAAGAGCCAAATCTTCAGAGACGATTCAACCCCTGGCACCTTTTAAGGAGTTTTTGCACTAAGGCATGATGGGTCCCACCCTCCAGCTCCTTCAGTCAAATGTTTTCCAAGGACACGCCCCCAACCTCTCTGTCAAACAGAGGCCACACCTTCATGTGCTCCTGAGCACGCCCTCAGAGTCAGTATTAAGTCAAGCTTCGCCCGCAACAAATGACAAAACACTCAAACACACATTCGTGAACAGACCTCTGTGTCCCCGTCCCCTCGAAGCCAGAAGTGGCTTGAGACGAGCACCCAACAGAAACGGGCCTTTCCTTTGTGAGACAAAGGAGCGGCCGAGCCATGCAAAGAATGGCAGCACCGAATGAATGTGAACGAGGAGCAGCAGAATGACAGAGCCAGGATGAGGAGTTGCTCTATAAAGAGGTTCCGAAGGAAGACTGAGCATTCCCTAAACACTCAACAAGGAGTTCCATCTTGGAATAGGAGTGACGCAGCAGTGGTTGCGATTGGCTGATGGAGCGAACGCAAGGGTTACGATGCTGCTTTACCTTCTAATTTTATTTGAGAGAGATGGAAAAAGAAAAAAAGATATGATAAAAGAATTACAAACCCAGAAAACAAATAAAAAAATGACTCCAGAACAAAGAGTTCAAATCTCGGAGCTTGAGCTGTTCGTTTTTTTTTTTTCGTTTTTTTTTTTTTTTGTTTTGAACTGAAATGTGTGTGTTCGTTTTCGATGCTTAACTGCTCTATGTAAGAGAGAAAAACAACAGCCGTAGTCACTTTTTGACCATGCGTGCAGTGTAAACTAGAGAATTTCACCTCTTTTTCACCTCACTATAGTTTGTAATGATAAGTCGACTGCTCTGTTTGTCTGTGTATCTGTCCTTCGTCTTTTTATCAAGAGGAATTTACAACAAGAAACAGGAATATTTTCTTTTTTATATTTTGTTTTCTTTTTTATGAAAGAAGACTTAGAAAAAAAAAAAACATGAGAAATAATGCAACAGAAACTGAAAAGAAAAAAAAAAGAAAAAAACTGAAACACAATCTACTCATACCTCACACAACACAAAACTTAAATGAACTTGGGAGGAGTGCTTATCTGCGTGGCACTTGTGTCAAAGTGCGTCCAGTGCATGTGTTGAACTGTACGATGGGGTGTATGTGCGCATGAGCGCTCATGTGATCGCGGGAAGCACACGGCCCCCTCCTTCAACCTCGAAAGCCCATGTGTTTCAGATTTGCACCACTTGCATGCATTAGCCTCCGTTTGCGAATGGTGTCACCAGCGCTGACGCGACGGGCCGTGATGGGAGCGGACGGGACGCGGTGTGGCTGGAAGGCTGGAAAGGGAGTCGTGTGCATCCGTGACAACAGAGAGCGCTCCGTGGTATTGAATGTAGCTGACAGGACTGGGCTGGAACCGAGCCCGGGAACTAGAACCTCACTTCAGGTCACCAGCAAGAGTGGACAGTGCTGTCAAAATGATGTTACACACAGCTTACTAAGCGTATATTGCCCGCCTTCAAGGTGCAATACTTGTGTTTTGTTTTGTTTTTCTTTTTTGTACTTTTACAAGTTTTTTGGCCATAACCAAGGATGTAAATACGAAACGAAAAGATATTGAAAGATTAAATCACTATGTGTTAACCATATGCAACCGTCACATACTGGATGTCGAGGCCAGAACGCAGCCGGCTGATCCCCGCCGCTTTTGTAAAGTAAATCTGCTTATGTAGCTCTGTAAATGCTTCACACATCTGTACGTGTGCTTTTGTGCACTGGCAAACGTGCATGTTCTCAAAACAAATATGAAGAAGTGCCCCATGAAATTAACAATCCAACCCTGTGCCTCCGCAACCCTCTGCCCCGCACTCAAACTGCTCTACCCGACAGGGTAGCTAGACGTACGTATGTTCGCTAGGTCAGATTGCTGGTAGAGACGTACAGTAGGTGGGTATGGTCTGGTATCTTACTAGCACTTATTAGCTGGCCTCGCTACTGCCAATCAGTTTCCTCAGAGGAGAACAGTAGATACTGGTTTTGTTTTTCGCTTTGGTGGTGGTGTAGTTTTGTTTCTCGCCCTTTTTTTTTTTTTTTTACCAAATTTTGTGTGTTATGTTTTCTTTATGTTTAGAGAAAGACAAAAAACTCCCAGAAGCAAGAATGTCTATGCAATGCTAAACCGTCTGATAGCATGATGACTGTGTCATTGATCCCTGATTAGCGGACATGCCTCTAAACACTCCCCCTCCCAGTGTCCCACCCACCGCAACTGCATGAGCCTCAGTCGGTTTGTCTGTTCATCAGTCAGTGTCATAGTCAAGGGAAGGATGGCCCTATCTGCTGCCTGAGACCTGCTTTGTCAAACCTCACGAACATTTGAGGGCGCTAGTTCAACGCTCCACTCATCTCCGATGATGACATCCGCTGTCGAGGGACTGCATTTGTGTTTCTATGTATGTGTTTGCGTCAAATGCTCTCATGGTTTGGTGGATTGGTACTACCCGGCATTTAGTACGTTTTGTAGAAACAACAAAATACTGTTATTCTTTCGCGTAAAAATTATTTCCCATCTCAGCTGTGTAACTGAAGATCAACTCGTTCAAAGCTGAAGTGGGTCTTATATTTTCTTAATATGCCAAATTAAGTACTTTATATGGTAAAATACCTGATTACTAAACATAAATTGCTATAAGTAAGCCATTTCTAGGCTGATTTCACCAAAAACATTGTGTTCGAGGCCAGCTTGGCAACAGCTCAACCAATGGTGAGAGTTCAAGGCGGGGCTATCGGTTTTATATAGCCAATAGCAGAAGAGGGGAGTGATTTGGAGTCCTGCAGTTCCATTTAATGACACTAGTGGCACAGAAATCACACACTTCAGCTTTAACACAGTATGCGAAACCCCAAATGAAACAAAAGATGTCAACGCTTTGATGTCACCGCCCTCATTTTCTCGGGTTCCTTTGATTGTGTCTTCATTTGATTAGACTGTGTTTGTGAACATGAACAAGTGCTCATGTGCAAAATGCACCCAGCCATGAGAGTGTGAGCAGAGAGCGGGGATGATGTCCATACCACAGCTGTTTTAAATGAGACTGGAAAGGAAATCTATTGAAGGATTCTCTCAGGTATCAACAAAATAAAAAAAAAAGACAAAAAAAGGAAATATAACAAACTTTTTTTTAATAAATGTTGAAAAATTCCAGCCATGCCTTCTTGTTAGCTCATCATTCTTTGCTCTCTGAGTTGAAGATGTGCTTTCAGTGTTCTTGTCCTGTGGTCTTCTTCTTTTTAGTGTTCATCAGTCTCTCTCTCACACATTTCTCCTGCACTCTCGGGGGCTGCTTCAGTGGGGCTCATGAAAAGCCTGGTGAGAACACGTCTCTGCTTATCTAAACATTAAAACAGCAAACCTTTGTATTTCTGCAAAGCATAGTTTGATACACAAGCATGCAGAACCAGACCCAGTCAAACCAAGGCGCACTCACTATTGTTTATTTATTTATTTTTCTGAAGTGCTTATAACATCCTTTTGGATTCATACTGCCACCTAGTAGATGCACTGTTTGCTCTCAGACGCTTTTCTGTTAATGAAAGTTTTTCGGTAATAGGTGGGCTATCAAGAAAATTGAGTACCATTCATGTCAGCTCAAAATGGCGAACTCCACGAAGCGCCCCATTTTTATAAAATATTTCATATCCATTTTTAAAATGAATTTAAGAAGTGTTCTTTATAGAAAGTGCACCTTTAAAATATGTGAACAAATTACACAATACACTCATACGGGAGTGAAACATGGCAACACTCAAGTTCCATAAAAGTCAAAGACTAACTGTTTAATCATATGTCATCGTTTTTTGCTCCTGACATTGGTTTGGACGTTGTGTGTTTTCTGTGCGCATGCTTTTGTGATGTGAATATGTGTCTGCTGGTAAGTGTGAGTGAGTTTTGTGTGTGTTTGCTATTTATAATGATCCCTTGGACACGCTTTGAGGCTCTACTGGTGCAGTATAAAATCAAACATATGAAATATTTCCTGGAGGAGCATAACAGTTCATGCTGAAAATACAGTGTCAGGTTGGAAAATTGGAGAATGGCAGAAAGGGAAATGAGGTCAATAATTTGTTTTTAGGTCCATCTTTAAATAGAATCACTAATGATTTTCCTGTTGCTAATGGAAAGCTCCACAATTTTTTTACTCTTGCTCACACGTGTGCAGCAGATCCATTAGCTGTGTTAGCATGTTTGGGCTCTTTTGAGGTTGAAGGAGTCTGAGATATCTAAAATTACCAACGGATGTAATTATACGTCAAATGTCAGTTTACTTGGAAATACAATTTGGCAGTTTATGATAGAAAAATGGTCCTGGTTAGTTTCAATATGGCAGGTATGAATAAGTTCACATGGAGATATTTCAGTCAGATCTTTCTCTGGGCTTTGGTTGTTGTTTCATGTAGCCTATTCAAGGCTAAAATGGTTGTGTGTGCTGCAAATTAGCTGTCGTCCAAATTTCCTTTTGCACCAGATATGACAGTTCACTTTGAATTTTCTGCGTTTAGTGAGATTAAACGGGCTGCTGGTATTGTGTACAGAGATGATTCTGTCAAGCCATGAGAGAAAACTATATGCAGAGACAAGGAATGTTTGCACACTAGTTGCACACAAATGCATGTAGCCAATCACACAAAAACATTTGTGATGGTAATATTATGCAAAGAAAGCTATCTCGGGATTCTTATGCAATGCTCGTCAGGTTTCACAATGGGTGCTTTTGGTTCAGCCTTGCTCAGGTTTGCTTTCAGGACATTTTATGTGGGATCTTTCTAAAATGACATACAGTACATAGAATAAAATGCCTCCAACAGCCAAGGTCTATATAGAAGGGTCGATGTCTCAAGGCCATCTTCTCGCAGTTCCATGGACATTAACAGGCACGCACACATCTGTTTTGCTGTCATGTTAGTGCTGTTTCTTCTGCCAAAGCTTCCACATGTTCATTTCATTCAGCTTCTCTTACAGGATGTGCCTGATGCTTCATAAGACAGCAATAGAACCTCACTTTATTTTACACCATTAGACTAGACAGTACTGTTCAGTTTTTTTTTCTCAGAGTTGACATTTGGAATACGATTGTGATAGTATTAATTTTATTAAATACAACAATAATACTAGTAAAAATAACACTGCTATCAGTCAGGTTCATATTTACGTTTATTTTGTGTTTTCAGCAAACAAATAAAAAAATTAATCATCATAATAATATGGATCTAGGCAGATGGAGAGAAGGTTTATTAAAGTCAAACTGACTGTATTTTGTTAGCTCTCATTGCTATTTTTGTGGTGAACAATTAAAGGCAAGCCAATGCTGATATTCGAAATCACTAAAACAAACATGCCCCTACCCCAAAAAAAGTTTTTTTTTGATAGCTCCGCCCCACACATATGTAGCCTACGAATCCCAAGCAAACAGTTAGTTCTGCTGCATTCAATTTATGACAAATCTGAAAATGCTCCTCCCCTCTAAATTGACGTCCCTTCTCTGATGACGCGAGTATGACGTTTTCTACATCCAATCTATTCACAGTAGAAAAAACAAGCCACGCCTTATATTTTCCTCACTTTCTGTTTCTTGAAAATAAAATCGCTCCCAAACTTCCAGTTCAAGCAGACTTTAAGACTTAAGATTTTGAGCAGCAAGAGTAGCAACACACTTCTCATCTTTTTAAAAATGTTATTTTAAGATGAGCAACATCCATCTTTAGGGTGCAATACTGCCACCTACTGTGTTGGAGTGTTTCTACAAATTGCCAGTGTGGTGAAAGTTAATTTTGAACCCTATGAGTAACCACTAACTCTTTTCCTAAAGACCAGCAGGTCTGTTCCATTTTAAACTTCGCTTTTACGAGTAAGTCTCTCCACATTCAGCAGTTACAATTAACTGCTGTACTGCAATCAGTCTGAATGGGCTTTCAGTTTTCCCTGTCATTATTAGAAGCTTTAACACAGAGTGGGGAAACCTTAGAACTGCAGTCCACGAATCCGCAGCACAACTGAAGGAACTGGAAGCCGGTGTGATGACTTTTAATAGCAAGCTAGTTTCAGAAGCACCACAGTGACGTTTAATTGGCCCCCTGCTGAAAACGAAAATCTGTGTTACCTTGTGAGTACAATGTGGTCAAAATAGGATCACTTCTCTGTATTTTGAGTCCTTTCCATTTCTATACTGCCCATTTTCTTTTTCTCTTGGGGAAGATAGAAGCTTTTCCAGAAGCAGGTGTAGATATTGATTGCAGTGGACAAAAGCTCATGCATTTTAAGGCTTTTCATAAACTGTGTGCTGTGCATGCTTTGTGTTAGATGTTCTTGTTTGATTATTCGGCTGATGCTTCGCTTTTCTGCCTTTCTGTTCTCCTGCCTTTTTGCACCTTTTGAGGCCAGATTCAAAATCTACTGGATGCAGTATGGTCTACAGCCAGTGATATTCAGCTCGGCAAATCGAAAAAATGTTCTGCAAAAGGTGGACAGGTCTTTCCTATTATTTTGGAACTTAAACACATTGATCGGTTTGCAGCAGCTGTAGCAGTTTTCTGGTCTTTTTTTATTCATTTCTTTATTTTGTTTGCAACCGAGAGCCTTTTGGAGTGAATTTAGTGCTCTTAAGGACTCCAGAGACAATATCAAGTGTCAAAATGGCAGTTTATTGAGTGCACACAGAGATCAGACCTGCAATCAGACCTGTCTCCAGGGCTTGGCTTATTGTTTAAAGTGGGTAGGGGAGGCTGAAGTGATACGGTACTTGATTTCTCAGATATAACTTTACCCGCGAAACCAAATGTCGTTCCAAGTACATTTTGCACTAGAGTTCTGCCGTTTGGTTGGGTTTCCAGATTAGATGTGCTGGTGATATTATGCTTTTAGAACATGGTGTTTGTGGATTATTTTCTCTAAAAAGGTTATGCATGGACAGCAAGGAATGTATCTCGCCAAACATAGGGACGTTTCAAGAATGACCTCACTTAGATTATGCAATAAAACGGCTACATGTATGCAATGTTTGTCAGGTTTTCAGGCGAGTGATTTGAGTGTGGGCTTGCTTAGGTTTGCTCATGAGGCCTCAAAGGGTGCTTCAGTCAAACCTCTCCATTTCTTAGGAAGCTCTCCAGCACCTGTGCTGGTTCCTACAGGACATAAACCCTGCTTGCACACTGGATGATTTGAAATCTGCATGCATGATTATTAAATAACAATAAATGAGATTTACAGTGCCAATATATTTCCAGTGCTTCTGGACATTTGGACGTTCTGCAAAATTAGTTTGTGATCCAGGTGCAAACAAAAGGGTCCATGTCTTTACTTTCTCTCTACTCCAGCTAGCACTCCCTTTGGGCTCTAAATTACATGTGCATGTCTGTTTTTGCTGTCATGTTTGCTCTGCTTTTGCTAGTTTTCCGTCTCAGTGGTCCACTGGCCACATGCCACAGTTTCCATATGTTCAGCTGCTCTTGGATGATGTACCTGATGCGTAGGCCCAAACACAACCTGTACATTTTCTTTACTAATTCTGGAGGGAAATCGGTTAAAAAAAATATGTTGAAAAGAGCTGAAATTGGCAAGTTGGAAGCGAAACATTGCCAAATATGAAATACATTCGATTTGTGTGGGCTTGCAGGTACAAACCAGAAGTCGCAAAAATGTATCCAAATTGAAATGTGTTTATGCAAATCGTTTTGTTTACTGTCGACACAGACATGGTGCATTTGTGGTTGAGGAAAAACGTAGCCTAACTTGCGAATAACTCCAGCTTCACTGTGATCAAAACTCACATCGCATTTTTACAGTCTGCAGTCACTCAGGAGTCCTAACCAATCAGAGGCCAGCTAACAAATGATTGGCTGAGAGAGCTGGGAGTCTGTTAACCTATGTGGAGATATCGGACTGCACCTGTAATCGTACTGGGTCTTGAGGAATCTAGTCACATCGCTTGGATGCAGCTAAAGATGTACGGTGAGCCTGGAGTGCAGGAAATTGATCAAATGTGAAGCTGCTTTGCAGTAGCGTTCAATACAGAGTTGGGCAGATAATGTTCTGAGAGTCTCTGCACGGCATGTTTCAACCTTCAGCTGATTGGACCAGGTTCAGTAAGTCTTTAGGATCCATTCCCACCTAGTACGGAGGAGCAGGAAAGCTTATGCAAGTTCTGGGCCAAATGGACATGTGTAACTCAGAATATCTCAACAAGAAAACACTCGAAACCTCTAAATATCTACTGTGATCTCCTCTCACTCCACCACACCTCCATCACGCCAACCACCCATTCACCCCCTGCACCTATCCTAGTCCTAGTTTTTTGGGTGGTGTGATGTCAGGTTTTCTTGTGGTGGGCTGTTTTCGACAGGTCCAGACAATCAGCGTGTTTGTCAATGTCAATGTGTGATTTTCAAACTCTTTGTTTATGGTCAGGATTTTAAAGGAAGATATTTTTATGGTAATTGTTGCTGGTCTATTTTACTATATATTTATGTAATAAATATGTGACTCAATTTACATCCCGGACTCCCTGGTCTGTTTTTGCTATTATTCTGCACAGTAGCTCCTGCTTTTCCTGTTCCGGCTGTACAGGAGTTCGTCCAAGGTCGCAGATGCAGGACTCTTGATGTACTGATGTATCGGTTATTTCGATATCGCTCAGCATAAGCCGCAACACTAGTAAAGCACTTGATGACAAATCATCCCTTTGAGGACCCGGGTTACGATGTTCACCGCATGCCAAGAGCAAAGGGAGTGTAACTGCCCTTGGTTGAAGGGGAATTCTGATTATTTGTCCTCCGCACAAAGGCTTGGCAACTGTTGCGGTTTGTGACTGGCGTTGTCAGAGAGCCAGGAGCCAAAGAGGGTCTCTGTGGATGTCAATTTTTATGTAGACTCATTGAAAGTCTGCTCACTTCTTATAAACACTATTCTTTTAATTTACCATCTCTGTTCAACAGCTTTCTGTATAGAAGCATAGCGATGGCAGATCATTTTTAAGATATGAGAGCGGAATAATGAACTTCATCAAATAGAAGTTGTGTGAACGAGCGTACCAGGCTGATTTGTGCGAAGCTTTTCTTTGCTTGTACTTGAACTGAGTGCACCTTTTTTTTTACAAGGTACAGCTTTCTTTTGTCCCGTCTCTCTTTTGTACTACGGAAATATGTTTCTCATTTAGTATTTTCCTAACACTGTCTGTGCTTTGCAGCTTTGATGTTGTGTATCAGCCATTGGCAAAATCAATCTTTCTCGTTCTCAGGCTCTCATAAATTGGATCAAAAAGGAATAGTTCACCCAAGAATTAAAATTGTTATCTCATCTTCATGTTGTATGACTTTAATATATTCATTATCTAGCAGCGTCTCAGAGCAGCTGTTAAACAAGAGGATCATAAGAACAACGTTTCATTGATGAGTAAATCTTTAAAAGAGAGAATTTTACATTATCAGAGAAGTAAAAAAAAAAGTCAAGGACTAAACACACAATAAAATACAAAAAAGAGTCATTATGAATTTCTTAGTGAACACAGATGTTTGTAATTTATATCTTATGTTCCACAGAAAAAGCAACTCCTACAGGTGAGAACTAGCCCTTATATCATGAGAACTTTAAAATAAAGGTCTTAGCAGGATGAAACACTAGTGTAAGGTGTTACTCATTGAGAGATGTGCTTGCTGACTGGACACACAGCTTGATTCCTATTGTGGGTGGAAGCTGTTGTGGAGGCGGTGATCTCACAAAGGAAGCTTTCTGCCCAGCCAATCACTATCTTGCTATGTACATTGAGGCTCTGCCCTCTCATCCCACCTCTTTGCTGCTTATATTTTTTTTCCTCATTCTCTAATTCTCTCATATTCCATTTCAGTGGGATTTTTCTACTCGGCAATAGGCAAGTGTCCTATAAAGAAGACAATACCTCAATTGTTTCTCTTAGAGAAAAATGAGACTAAATGGAAACTGAAAGAAAATTTCAGAAAAAGTCTTCTTCTACTAAGATTTGTTTTCTCAAGTGATCTGACATTCCTTCTAGTGTCAACAATGTGTCATTTGTGTACAGCGCTGTCCTTGCCGTATTCTTATGATTTTTGTCAGTGTTCCCCTGTCTAGTGTTCTGTGGACTTTTATTATGATGTGTGTCTCTCTGCGTCTATGTACCCTTCTGTCTGTGCTCCTTTACTCACTTGTTGGTTACCAGGACAACTCATTAGCTCCTCCCCCTAGTTAAATCATATAGTCATTATTTGGTGTATTAAAGGACCCGTTTATGATCCAGTCCCTGCCATGTATTTTGAGTTTTCTTCTGTATGAAGCGGATCCATGTTGGGATTTTCCCCATGTACTGACCCAGCCTTCCCTTGCTGGATAAATTATATTGTACATCGCCTTCTCTATACCTGTTTGCCGTTGTTTAGACTCTGCCTGTTTGACCTCGATTATAAAGCTAGCAAACGGATCCGCACGTCTCTGTTCCCTTCATCACAGAATACTCGGCCACACAAGGACCCAGCAGCTTTTCTGAGGGATTCAGGTCAGACACAGACACCACCAGGACAATATTCGCCATAAAACATGGTAAGTTACATTTTTCACTGGAGAGTCATATCCGAATATTTCTGGCCATCTCCAATTACTGAGATTTTCTGCGAAAGTATCCATAAACCCCTCAGGTCTCAGCTGAGACGCTGGGGTCCGCGTTCAACCCCTCGCAGATTTTTTGGACTGTGCTTTATTGTGCGTGGGTTTTGCGGGAGAGGGACGTGATCCTGGCTTCACGCCGGCATCCAAAATGCACAACCCGGTTCACACCGTAGATCCTCTGGAAGCTCAGCCGGTGGCTGCACTAACCCCAGAGATATCGAGGTTCCACCAGAGATTCCGTCGGTAGCTGCATGTCTGCCCCGTTTCTGGCCCTGGGGACCACCCATGAACTCTTGTCTGACACTGTGAAGGCCAGCCCAGTCACGGCCATGTGGGCCACCAATGAACTCTCGTAATGCCTAGTCCAGGCCACGGAGGTCATTGAACTCTTGTCCTGCCCTGCCACAGCCAGAAGGGCCGCCATTGAACCCTCGCCTTGCCCAGCTACGGTTGAGGAAGCCGCTTCTGAGCCTTTGTCTTGTCTAGTCACGGCCATGGAGGCCGTAAGACCCTCGTCCTGCCCTGCCACGGCCATTAGGGCCGGCATTGAACCTTCACCTTGCACTGCTACAGCTATGGAAGCCGTCTCTTATCCCCAGTCATGCAGGCTGTTGAACTCCCGTCCTGTCGTTTCGCTCATAAGGGCCGCCTTTGATGCCTCACCCTGCCCCGTCACAGCTAAGGAGGCCGCCCTGGAATCTTCATCCTGTCCAGTTATGGCCATGAAGGCCATCCTTAACCTCTCTGTGCTGTCTGTTTCAGTCACGCCCCTGGTGTCTTGCGGCTCAGCCCTGGCCTTCTGCTCCCTCTGCTCCGCCCTGGCCCTCCTATGAACTCGCATGGACTGTCTCGACCAACAAGGTCGTTGTTAACCTCTCTGTGCTCACTGTTCCAGTCCTGTCCCGCCTGCACTGTCTGCTTCGCCCTGGAGGGCGTCACCGCCATCTGCGCTGGGGGAACACTGATTTCCGACTGTTCCCCTGTCTAGTGTTCTGTGGAGTATGATCCAGTCCCTGCCGAGTATTGTGAGTTTTCCTCCGTATGAAGCATTTTCCTTGTTCTGTGTTTTGTGTTTGGATTTCCCCATGTCCCGACTCAGCCTTGCCTTTTTGGATTATCGTTCTGTTCTGGACCCCTTCTGGACTCTGTTTGCCGACCGACCGACTCTGTTTGTATTCTGGACTTTTCTTGTACATCGCCTTCTCTATACCCGTTTGCTTATGTTTAGACCCTGCCTGTTTGACCTCGATTATTGCTTAAAGCTAGCTAATGGATCTGCACGTCTCAGTTCCCTTCATCACACATATGTCCTTGTCTGTCTTGTTTTATTTCTCATTTGTGTCTTTTAAGTTTAGATAAATTGAACATATATCTTAAGTTGTAAGTAAATAAAAGGTTCCTCGGGGGTCAGAGAGTCAGGTGCTGTACAGGTAATGTTAGAAAATTGCAAAAATAACAAATTAAAAAACCCTCTCATCTGTCATTTTCTTTTTTCTTTTCCCCAGATGTTCAGTTAAAGGGATAGTACACCTAAAAATGAAAATGTTGTCAGATATTGAAGACCATACTATGGAATATATATGAAAAATTGGAACTCACTTATTATCGGTTAGATTTATTTGACCACATCTCTTCAATATTTTACTAGCTTTTTTACATGGGAACTTTAAATTATGAAATAAATATTAGGTATTTATTATACACTGTCGTTCAAAAGCTTGGGATCAGTAAGATGTTTTAATGTTTTTATTAAAGGAGACTCTTATGTTCAAGACTGCATTTAATTGTTTAGAAATGCAATACTATTGTGAAATATTACTGCAGTTTCTAATATTGGTTTCCTATTGTAACAAAAACAAAATCTATTTGGAATAAACACTGTTCTTTTTGAGTAGTTTTATCCTGAAAAAGTGATCACTTGTCAGACGTTGAAATGAGGTCCCCTGACAAGCCAGAATGAAAGTTTTTTTAACTTCTTTTTATGACGTCTTTTGGGCGTCCAGTATTGATATACATATGTCTCTAGATGGTTCAAATTTAGTTAAAATGTGCTCATTGTGGACTTATATTCAACGCTGTATAACATCAACTGCAGACTAATTTTAGACATTGTTTTTACTGCTTCTGGGCCAAATAAACAATCAAAAAAGACGTCATAAAAACTTTCATTCTGGCTTGTCAGGGGACGTCATTTCAACGTCTGACAAAGACGTTTGTTCAGTGGGGACCCTCAAAAATATTAAGCAGCACAACTGCTTTGATCACTAATTAGAAATTTTGATTTCGAAAGATTTCTGAAGGATCATGTGACCGTGCAGACTGTAGTAATGATGTTGTAATTTTAGCTTTATTTTTAAAATATATATATGTATATACTTTACTTTTAAATTGGAATAATATTTTGCTAAATTACATTTTCCCCATGTTTCCATAGAAACTTTTGAATTTGCTTATGCTATTATTATTAGTTATTACATTATTACCTAAGGTGCACTTAGTATTTTTGTAATATTGAATTTAAAAATATATGTGGGGTAAATAAAAAATTAAAAGCATCCCACAACTGATCACATTCAACACGTCCTGTCCTTTCAATGAAAAACAGAAAAGTATTTCTGGCCATGACCTCCCAGCTTTTCATACTGCCTCGTTCGTAACACACAGAAACTGACTATGACACATCCCCACTCTGTCTGTCTGTCTGTATCCCTCCTCCCTCCCACACACACACACACACACACACACACGTGTTTATAACTGCACACGTATAAACCCATTATGTAAGAACCTCCCCCTCTCTCCCCACATTTCCTCAGCTCCACTCATGAGGGTCAAGTGAGGACATGCACAGAGAGGGAGAGTGAAAGAAAGAGGGAAACGGGGCCTCCAAATCCTTCCATCTTCTACTTACTTCTATAAGCAATTGTGCCTTTGTTTCCAGTAAAAAAATATTCAGAATTCCTTAAAATTATATACATAACAAGAAAAAATTACATATTATAATCAAATATCATAATCAAAGTAAAACATTTTTACACTTTGAACTAGTTTTTATTAGGTATAATTAAATTTTTACTGGAAAACGTGATTTTAAATAATAATGTATTTTTTTCCCCTCATTTTAACAAGCAAAGGGAACATGATGTGGCATATTTAGAGAGCAAAATGTGTTCTGGAGGTGGGCTGTGATTTCAAAAGAGGCCAATTTAGGCTTAGACTGCTGGAGAGGTGAAGTTTTTCTGCTCCCAAATAAAAATACAAAACCTAATTTGAACAAAATATAAATAAAACTGCCTGACCACACCGAAAAACCTATAAAACCAGCCTAGTCTCTACTTTTAGAAGCACTTCCTGAGTGTTTATGAGTGGCTGGATGGGAATATTCTGAACAAAAAGTAGCTTAGGCTCAACGGGGGGGCCGAAGCATGGGGGAACATGTAGGGATGTTGAGAGGCAGACGGACTGCGGGAGGCAGGAGGTCTTGGGACTGGGTCAAGATTTTGGGGATAAGAAGGCCGTTTACACGAGGAAGGGCAGACTGCGGACTGTGTCAGGTTACGTCATGCCTGCATGCGCTGGGTTATGCCTCTTATATAATACGAAGGGAAAGAGAGAAAAGGGACTTTGTGTGGAGTGTTCTCTTTCTGATGCTCATTCTTAAATCTGCTTAGTGCGTCTGTTGCTGGGTCGCGAGATGCATTTATCCACTAAGCAGTGCTGCTGCTGAGCCGCGTGCATGATCAAGAAGCCTTGAAACAGGAAGCATCCACGTTTCGCTTCCCAGACGCTTCTGAAATGATCTGATGGGATATAAAACTAGGTTTTAGAGAAGGCAGACTGCTAACTTCTGTTATTCACTGCAATAGTGTGTGAGGATGTGAGGACATACCAGCCTCATAAACCCTCTTAAGCTGAGAAATCCCATTTCGTAATAATTGTACGGGTATTAGCGCTAAGGGTTTTCTTAGATTAAGCAGTTTGTTGCAACTGGCTGCTGATCTTAGGATGAGCCTGAAATCAGGACTTGGAAGGCAAAGCCTGTGTGTGCGCTTCCCAGATTATTAGTTTGATGTTAGTGCCATCTAGTGTTTGTATTAGGGCTCTTCTGTGCTGAGAATACACATGCACCTAAAGAAACTAGTAGTATTTAATTAGTATTTTACATTAAATATCTTACATTCCTTAATGGGGTTATGAACTGCCTTTATTTTTAATTTTGTACTACTGTTATCTGAGGTCCAATTATAATGTTATCAAGATTTTGAAATTAAAATACATCGTAATTTACTTTGAACTATTACTACTACTTATACTAAAGGCTATTTTATGTGCATTTCTGACCTCCAATCTGTTTGAATAAACATAGCGGATTGTAGACTCAGAAGAACAGTTTTGCATGTTTGGCAGCCTAAGATCTTTCATAGATGGAGGCTGATGTGATTTAGGATAAAAAAAGTAGTGATTGTGTATTTTAGGCTAACTAAGACAGAAGTCCTACTCACTTGTGTAATGCGACATTACTGTAGGATCCAATATAGTCAACACAGCACTGTCTTTCAGTTTCAATCTTTCTGAAAATTCTGCATTGATGGTACACCCAAAAATTTATTTTGAAACCAGTGGAACATAAAGATATTCTCAGAGGGCATATTTATAAGGATATATTTTTGTAGCGTTAGCAGACTGGGTTGCTATAAAAATGATTGAAAGTTGAATTAATCTTCAATTTAAGATTGAATTTATTGGTAGGGGAAAATGATACAACGAAGTTTGCTCCACTTAAATTCTGATTCAGCAAATAACAAACTATAAAGACTATATAGATATATATATATATATATAACTATATAGACTCAAACATGGCGGCAGCAGGTCTCAGTATGGATTCATCTTGTTAACTTCTACTGACCTTAACTCTTTAAGATTTTTTTATGATAAACACAAATATTCTGGTGTTTAAGCCACAGTTGGCCAAGTCATTTTATTATCAAAAATTAAACCGATACATGTCCCAGAAGGCTGATTGTGGTGAAATCAAAGAGAAACAAACATGAAAAGCAACACTAAGTCAAGAGGTAGAAACACAATTGACAAAATGTCTCAAAAATGATTATTCTTGCTTAATGGCATGTTTGAAGGTTTTATTCAGTGTGCCATGCCCGTCTCTTTATCGGCATGCTGTCACATACATGCTCTCGGTCTCCATCTCCACTCTGGGGTCTCGCTGGCAAGACCACAGGTAACCTCTGAGCAGTGTCTGCAGAATGGCAGGGGACTGAATTCCAGGCTCTGCGTCTTGAGACACCCCATTTTCTCAGGTTCGGGCTGTTCATCCTTCCATCCAATGCAGAAAGTATTCTCTTACCTAACTGAGCAGCAGGCCCCATCAGGGAGGATTCTGAGCATGTAGCACGGCGATGTGGAAAGGTATTAATGACACTTTGGAGAGAAGCTGGAGTGTGGTTACATTCTGAAACAGAGGTAGATGGATGTCGAGGGAGCGCTGGTGGCTCTGGTGTTGGATCTTGTCCTTTGAAGGTCACTTGCTGAGGCTGAGACTTTCTTTTTTGGTAAATTCTGCTCTGGATCTGTTGAAGTTGGAGCTCAAAGTTATAGACTTCTTCGGTCAGCTGGTTGACACGGTCAAAACCAGCCAGGAGGCCGTCAACACAGGGCACCAGGCGGTCCACATAATGCTGGAAGTCAAAACTGTCTGAAATGACAGATGAATCAGAGGCTAAAGAAGAGGCAGATGATCCCTGGCGAGGAGCGATGGGACTGAGCGGGACAGAGCAGCTGGAGGCTTCAGAGCCCTGGGAGGATCTGGAGGGTGGAGGAATCATTCCCTCAAACTTTACTCTGTGCCGGAACTATGAAGGAAATAAAATTGTGTGTTTGAGTGTATTATATACAGTATATATATATATATATATACATATATATTGTAAGAAGTTTGCAATTATTTGATTAATAATAGAGTAACACAGTAACATTAAAATGTTGTAAATGTTTTACATTTTAATAAAATATTTTTAAAATTGTAATTTATTTGTTTGATGGCAGAAATCCTTCTTATTTACTGATTTTTTTTGTGTGAGACATTGCTCATTATTATTAAGGTTGGAAAGGTTTTGATGCCTAATGTTTGTATTTATATGTACATAATAAATATACACACATATATTATGGATATTATATATTATATATATATTTTTTTCTGATTAATCATTGCCGAGCCCCTTTTTTTATATGATTTATCTATATTTTATAATTTTGTAATTAATTAGTGGCATTTAATTTATTAAATTAATTCATTAAATTTTATTTTTTTAATTAAAAAAATATATATATTTTTACAATTAATACATTTCTTTCTCATTATGTCTAGTCAAGATGAATTTGGATGAAAGTGTTGATTGAACAAAATACATATACAAACTAGATGTAAATAAACCTAAATGTTGTTTTATAAAAGTTTATATTGGCTGTTGTAGTTGAAAAAAAATGAAATTTGGGGGGAAAAAAATATCTGCCATGGTTTTTGTACCTCTTTGGTCTTGCTAAGCCCCATCCATAGCTTGAGCCGTTTAATGAGGAACTGTACCATCTCATAGTCATGGGGCTCCATGGAAGGTCTGTAAATGTCTGCCTGCACCATTCGGTAAGTTCGAATCAATACAGCAGCACATAAGCGCCCCAGTACCCAAAATCCAATGCCCACGGCAGACAGACAGTAGAGAGTTCCCACCACTGGATGATGCTCACAAAGTGGACGCAACCCCATGTGCCCCCTTAGCAAACACAGCAGAGAGGAACTCGCCTGCCCTAAGGTTCTAAAGCCCTCCACTGAACCCGAGAAGAGCTGAAAGAGACAGAGGGAATAATGTGTGCCTAGTTTGTGGTGAAAAAATAATTTGGAGCAAAAATAAAAATAAAACTCAAATTATAGAAATAAAAAGCATTGTACCATGATGCCTATGTGAGAAAACAGAAGCAACAGGAGCAGCAGCAGGAACACTATGCCACAGATCTGAGGGAATACCTGTCGAATAACCCGGCCAAACACCAACCATCGCCTAACAAAGCGCAGGATCCCCACCGTCTGTAAAAAAAAGAAATTTACACAACTCTACTGCAGAGCCATCTGACCCTCCACAGACAGTAACACAACTAAACTGATCCAGGTCCAGAAACGTAGTAAATCAGTAAAACAGGATGTGACATCAGTAGCTCAGTTTTGCGACACTACGAGAATACATTTTTTGTGCAAAGAAAACAAAAAAACAATTTACATGGACCATCTTATCAATGTATTTGATAAGGTCTTATGGCTTTGGAACATTAATAACAATAACATAAAAAATAGAAAATCATCTGTTTAGGACCAGTACCTTTAGAACCAAGAGGGTTAATAAAATAGCTGAAAGCTGATTGGATTTTCTGGCCAGTCTGGAAGAATTATGGAAGTCAGCAAAGGAGGAAGGCCGGGAGCGATGTCTGGAGATGTAGGCTGTAGTCGTAGAGAGAAAATACAGACGAAGAATAGCTGCTGCTAGCGTCAGTAGAGCTACCAACAGCTGAAACCAGCACCAGGCTTGCCTCAGGTATTGACTTGGCTTCCTGATCAAGGCCCATACTTCAGCACTCATGAAGCACAGGCCAAACAGGAGTAACAGAACCTAGTGAGAAGACAGCTGTTAATACGACTATAAGAAAATCCTCTCAAAAAACTCTGTTCAAAATGTGAAATTCGTTTCTATTTAGTCTTATAGGAGAGTAAGTACCGTCAACGTGACGTGTAAGTCTGGACCAAATACTGGAGAGATGTGAAAAGGCTGGATGGAGATGAAAGAAAGGACTCTGCCTGTCTGTGTTTGATCAAGGAGAATAGAAACCGGTGCCAAGATGCCCGTCTGTTTATGATAGTGAGTGAACTCAATCAATACTGCCTGTGTCCTGTCACAGAAATCATAAGTTGATGAGTACGCTGGGTCTCTAGTGCTAATAACTTCCTTACTTACAGTATGCGTGCAGAAAGTACAAGCCTGGACATGTAGAGATCTGTATTACACGTATTTAACAGATTTATATAACATGTATTTTATTCTACAATTATATTTTTGTATATAGTGGTGTGACATCATACCCTGTTGTCATCCACTTTGCTGTCTGTAGGTCTGACAGGATCTGACGTGTGGATTCACTGTTGTTCCCAAGCATTACTTCCTCCGTCTGACTGAATGCACATGATGCAGCCCTAGTCGTCACCCTTGAGAGAGGACATTGGGATCATTTTCCAAAAGACAAGTGTAGAACGGAAAATATTGTTATATTCTCAGCTGTTCGGGCTGCATAGCATCCTATTCACACGCTGACAGTCTCTCTCTTTGTGTTCTGTTATCTCTCACCGCGTTGAAAGTGCTGCAGTGTTCTTGCTGTGTGCTGAGAAGCTCTGCTTTCCAGGCTTGGCATGTGATGAAACATGAGCAGTCAGCATCAAAGGAACTCGACCAGATTGGAACTTATCACTGATGTTTTGACTGCAGACTTCGAGAAAAAAAAACAAAAAAACACTTTTACGAAGGTTATGATTTCATGGAAGTCCGTTTCTGCCACTGAATAAAAAATAAAAAAGGTGATTGCGACTTTTTATCTCACAATTCTGACTTTTTGTTTTTTTTCAGGATTGCCAAATAAACCGTATATATCGCAGAATCCTAGCATCATTTCTCAAAATTGCTTTTTTATTTAAGTTTATATCTACAATTCTGACTTTAGAGCTATAAATTGCCTTCATTTGACATTTACTTGACTTCGTTTGACTTCAATTCGTGCAATTCTGAGAAAAAGTCGGAATTGCAAGTTTAAAAGTCGCAATTACCTTTTTTCTTTTTTTATTCAGTGGCATAAACGGGCTTCCGTATGATTTCATGTTATTATAACATTTTAACAAAATAATGTTTGATCTAGAAGCCAGTCCTTACATTGCTGAAAATGAACTTTCTGTAGTCTTGCGGGGCCAGTTAAAGCAAGGGAAGGGTTTTCATACAGGTGTGATATTAATCTGTCATCTACCCACTGTTCAGCATTCATCCATCTATAAAAAATGAAAATAAAATTACTTTAACTGATTCATGACAAGCTACAATTCATATTTTAGATGAAACCATGGACTGTACTGTTTTGAAACAGAAGTTGAGTTAAAAGTTAAACACAACCTTCTGGGTTGTTTTATTTATCTCAACTGTTTAATGGCAGGGTAAGCGAAAAAAAAAAAAAAAAAAAAAATTGTTTGGGCCGAGTACCCAAACAAACTTGTACTATAGCCAATCAGCAGCAAGGTGCGTGTCAACAAATGACATGTGATTTCGGTGATTTCAAATATCCACATTGGTTTCCAAAAATCACTTATCCCGCCTTTAAAAATTGCTATATGGCTATATATATTTATATTGCTATAAAAATCAGACACATAATTACTATAGGCATCAGCAAAAATCAAAAGGTGAACATTGATCATTTAACCCCTTTACACTGAAAATTCAGCATTATTAGTATTCTGCAGTCAAATGTCTGAATTGCATTTGGAGATAAAACGCAGGGTTGAAGTTCTGATTAGGTCAGAGGAACATATCAAAAGAGGTTGACTTTAAATTCCTTTTCTTATTTTTATACAAATCACTGAGCTCTCTGGGACCTCAAAAAGAAAAATCAGTTTCAGTGGAACATGTATAATGTATAGAGTCTGCCTTACCCTGATAATGCAGCAAGACTGGGTTGGCCTGGTGAAGCTGTGACCAGCATGTGTTTAATAGCTGAGTGAAGCCGTCTGCTGTTAGCCTTATGTACATGCTCCTGGTAGTTCACCATCAATACCACCAACAGGAAAAGCATATAGACTAAGCATCTCTGAGTATCAGAGTAAAACATGAAACAAAAGACCATTAAAATTAATATTAATATCCATTAGAGTCAGAATGCAGCTGTTATAGGTCTCTGAAGACTAAATGAGTGCTGAATGGATTCATCTGTGGGTCTGAGCTCACCCTCATTAAGACTCTAAGTGTTCTCAGCTTCCGTGCTTCCTCTTTAGCCTGCAGCAGGCCGTATCCACTGAGAGGATGCACCTTATCCCCCAAATCCTCTTCTGTTCTTCTGACTTCTGTCTCCTGAGCCAGTCGCTCCTCCACTTCTGGGTCCACCGGTCTCACCACAGCAGCTAGATACAGTGCCTGGATACAGATCTCCACAAACATGTGATAACATAAAAATTCACATCTTTCAGTTCATTTTTATCTGAAGAGTAGTGCATAATAAGTTTATAGCTTACCACAAATGGTTCCAACAGCAAGGCAGAAGTGAGGAAAGCTGACAGGGTAGACACTAACCACATGAGAACCACAGAGCTGGAAAACCTGCTTCCATACAGTCCCACTAGTGCCAGGCTTGTGCCCACGAAAACAGCCACCAGCAGGTAAACCACACGCAGAACCCATGATGGAAGAAACGAGCCAGGTACACCACGAGCAACACCTGAACAACAGCCCATACAGAAGTAGCAGTTATTTTATTGCCATGTCAGCATCTAAGTCTATCTTCATGGCAAAAAGTTGGACAAACACAAGTGAAAAAAGGGTGACGATGTGATCTGATGCATCAGAGCATGTGCCTCGCTACCTTTCAATATCTCAATTGAAAATATAAATTCTTTCTCTGTGGATGGTGTGGACTCACCAATGCGTGTGTTGGAGATGGTGCTTATAGAGTCGGGTGGGAGACTTGGGAGAAATGTGCTGGCATCACTGAGCACTGAGAGTGAGGAGGAGGACTTGTGAAAGCCAGGTTCAGATGTAGGCGTATCCACGCTCAGATCAGACCACTCACTGCACAAGCTGTCCTGGCTGAAAGAAAAAAGTATGTGACCATGTATCCTGGTAAATTTGTGCGTGGGTCAGTGTGAAACGTTCATTGCAGAACTCACATGTCAGACAGGATGGTGTCGTTGGGTGTGAAATGGCCACTGTCAGATGCTTCTGGCTCCAAGGAAAGCGTATTTGCAGGATCCAGGTCTGCAGATATAGATATAAGATCTTCCTCTAAAAAAAGAGCAAAGTGTTCCATATGAGAAATATTTAAGTTTTATGGTTGACTTTAACGTTGCTCTTTTGTCCTAGTCCTTAATTGATATGAAAAAGAGCAAAACTGTGTTCCATCGAAAAAAAGAAAGTCATACAGGTTTGGAACATCATGAGGGTAAGTAAATGATGACAGAATTTAGAATTTCTTCAAACCTGAAGACCTGATTGGTTCTAAGGTGTCATGGTCAGAGGTCGGAGTTGACACGTGTAGTTGTAGAATGGCTTTTTTTCTCTTCAGAAGGTGATTGGTTCCTGTTAGCTCAGGCAGGCCGAAGATACTTTCACATGAAGTCCACTGATCCATTCTGTAAAATGTAAAACATAAGAATATGATTCACTTTTTAAAGGCATGTAGTGTTGTAATACCATGTAGAATAGACTTGGTACCGGTTATTCCCAGGATCTGGAGTTTTCCAAAACTCAGAATCTAGTTTCTGCAGGGAGTTCTTTGAAGGGGGAAAAAGATGCACAGGGAATAATGCTGTAAATGTATTGAAATTGTGATTGATGGCTCTCTATAAAATCAATTAATTAACCATGAGAATGGACTTTCTCTCACAGTGAAAGAAGACGGTCCATCATAGATGGAAGAGTCAGTTCCAATCGGCAGGGACAGAAAAGATGAAAAGGAGAGGTCTGGGTGGCTGAGGAAAACATCCATCTCCACGGTATGAGACACAGGAGAGGGAGGCAGAGATACCTCCAGTGTCACCTACAACGAAATCCATCAGCTTTACACTACCTTTCAAAAATTAGTTTTTTTTATTCTATTTTATTGTAAGTTAGAAGTCTAAATGTAACATGTACACTATGGTTTCAGAAGGCATTATGTAGACGGATATATACCTTGCTCTTGGTGTTTTGGAAGAGAAATCTAAGAATGGTTTGGAAAGGGAACACCAAAACTGCAACTGTTATTCCAACCAATATGTTCTCTGCATTCATCACCATCTGGGCAGAGACCAGACCGCTGCATTCGGAACAGTAACAAATGTGCAGAATAACCCATTTGTTTTGAAGGAAATGAGAAGAAGTTCATTACTGTGTTTAGTGATGAATATTATTCTCTTGTGCCATTAATCAATACAAGATTTCTTTAGCTCGGAGAAAAAAACTGAAATTGCTTTGTTTTACAAGATGTAATTACCTGCACCTACAGTGTTAGCTATATAAGCTCAATCTGTTATCCATGGCCTTTGAAGGTCAAGTCTATTACCTGCTGCCCTTTCTGCCCACTGCTCCATACCAAACTGCCCCAGCTGCCAGATAGAGATGTAATAAGAGGGCGCAGCAGGTGACCCTCTGGGTTCGGCTAAAGCGGCTGTGGGTCGGCCGTTCCCATAATGAAATCCACAGATGGTGCTCTCGAAGGCCAAATAGTAACTGGGAATGTAGGATCCTCTTAAACTGCTGCAGCTCCTGAGGACCTATGGGAATCACAAGGTTATGAAAGGCAAACTTGATTTATGATGTACTGCATGTGTATACTTACAAGATGCTAAAATAACTTTCTCCACCCTTCCAGAGTTCCTCTCGTTTTCCACAGATAGCCAGTCTTCCACTAAGAAGAAGAACATGTTCTCTGTTTGCATGTCCCAGACTATCACATGTTTTAGGAACCAGGATGGGTCTAGGCCTGGAAAACACAGCCGTTGTTTGTGAGAATTTGTTATTTTAGACAGACAGAAGGAAGCTATTCACAGCCACTGACCTGTGTTGTCATGCCAGATGCGTATTTTCCAGATCTCTCCGAGATTGGCATCTGTTTCAACTTGGAAGTCGTCCAGGCTATTCCTCTGGAAAGCTCCTTCTCTTTGAAGGTGACGTGAGCCACTTTTATTCAGGCCATACAGGCTAATGCCAACATGGGCAGTGGTACCTGGTGAATTCAGATGTTTTATCACTTGAAAAGATCTTGTTTGTTGAGTTTTATGAGGTTGATGCGAAATGTTTGCATGTAAATTGAAAATTCTACTCACCAGACCCTCGTTTCCAGCCTGTTTTAACAAGAACCCTGTACTGGTAGCGACCTTTCTGACCACTCAGAGGAACCCAGCTCAGACGGTGACTTTCTAGGTGATCCAGTTTGTGAGCGATTAGACCGACCAGCAGATGAATTAACAGCAAGACTCCACAAACTATTCCCACCACCACATTTCGCACTGGCTCCTCTGACTGTTGACACAAGTAGGTTTTTTTTTTAATCACCTCTGTGTTATATTACATTAAGATATTATTAAGAAGTTTTTATATACAGTAGTCAACATTTGCAGTGGATCAAATAAGTTAATCAAAGTTGTCCTAAGACAAGAACACTGATTGATTGATTGACTGATTGACTGATTGATTGATTGACTGATTGATTGACTGACTGATTGATTGATTTAGAAAGAAAGTCTCTTATATTCCCCCAGCTGCATTTGTATGATCAAAATTACAGTAAAAAAATAATATTGTGAATTACTATTATAATTTAGAATACATTTTTCTGTTTTAATATATTGTGAAATGTAATTTTTAAACACTGACACTCTCTTGACCAAAAATGTATATTATGTAATATACACTACCGTTAAAAGGTCAGTTTTTTATATATTTTTTCTCTCGTTTAAAGGCATAGTTCACCCAAAGATTCTGTAATTAATTACTGACTGTTATGTCCAAGAACTTTGACAATCTTCAGGACACAAATTAAGATATTTTGATGAAATTCGAGAGATTTCTGAACAGATTCAATGTCCAGAAATGCAGTTAAGACATTGATAAAATAGTCCTGTGACCATCAGTGGTTCAATCATAACGTTATGAAGCTACAATACTTTTACAAAAGGTTGACAGAATTTTATTTTATTTTTTTCAAAAAAATATTTTTTTTGGTGAACTATCCCTTTAATGGTGAAATGATGTTATAACTTATGTCTTGGAACAAAATGGCATACAGGTGGCAGCAGTAGAAGTGCATCAGGATGGATGAAGAGGCTGGCTCCAAACATGGTGAGGTGGTGTGTGAGGCAGTGGGCAGTGTGTGGGCTGCTGCCACTCAGAGGACTCAAGCCGTCACTGCTCCAGCGCCTCTCATCAACACTGAAGAACTGGCACAGCACGCTGAACACACACACTGAGACGGACACGTCCGCACCTTTGACGCTACTGTTCAGCTTCACAAACAGGTCTTTAGCAGAGCCATTCAAGCTGCAAAGTTTACACACACAGTGAAAAACTGTTTAGACCAACACAATACTGACAATCACTATTTTCAATTAAATGAATTCTGAAAGGAACAGAAAGAACCTACAGGGGTGTAAGGAAGATCGTGTGCTCCAGTGATGGAGTCTGAGCTGAGAGAGAGAGGGCGAGCTCTTCAGAATGACTGTGTTCTGACAGTGGATGAACTGGTTTGTCAATGACAGAGATCCATACTAGTCCATAGGCTTCCTTATCAGCTCCTGCGTGACAAAACACAGGCTTTCTATATTCTTTATTGCTAACACATTTAGCATTTTTCTTGAAATATCTCTATTACTAACACAGACACCCACTTACCATTACAATCATTTAAAGTAAATCTATTTAAAAATTATTCTATATACTGTATATAATATATAATGTTCAAGTCTTTTATGCACAGATAGCTTGCACTTATTTGACCCAAATAATGGTAAAACAGTAATATTGTGTCATGTTATTACATTTACATTTACAATACAAATTATATTATATTATATTATTTCATATCATATCATGTCATGTCATGTCATATTATATTATATTATATTATATTTTTATTATATTATATTTTATTACATTATATTTGAAATCTAATAAGATGAACTTGCTGGGGTACATTACCTGGAATGACACTGAAGTTTAAGGCAACATAGAGGCCAGTGTGAGGATCTGTGTTCATTGCTTTGACTGTGAAATTTACACTTCCCTCGGGTGGCAGAGTAAAACTTTTCCATAGTAGCCTCTCATCCTTCAGATCTTTTACTTTTTTGTGTAAAGTAAATTGTATCGCAGTGTCTAGTGTCAGGTTGGCGATCGTAATGTGCTCTCCCTGTGGTGTAGCAAACTCTATGGCTGTGAGCGCGGTCGATATGGGAGGCTCTACAGCTGGAATGAATGGGTTTTCTTCACCCTCCATTTGCAGAAGGATCTGCAGGACCTCTTGTTTTTCCTCCTTTAGTTGAGACCTCAGTGCTGATGGGACATGAAACTGGCAGTGGCTAAGGGGATCTGTGCAGAGGAGGTCTTTAGTAGGGTCACCTCGTACCCCCACCGCAGTGATCTTTGGAACAGCGAGGAAAAGAGCTTCTCCCACACTCGTCCGCGACAGCATTAATGAACGCATGAGCTCGAAAATCTGGCCTAGTGCTGATACAGCTGTCTCTGATGTATCCACACGCTTGAGGCCTGAATTGTTCCTCTGCCTCTGATCAGCAGTCAGTGTGCTGCCTGCAGTGAAAACGGAAGGATGGTTAAGCCACGGTTCATTTGCAACTTCAGAGCAAACCTCTATTATCACGCTGAATATAAATTCTGCTGAACGTAGTTACTTAAAACAGCCAGAATGTTCCTGCCGGTGTCTGTGGGGTTGATGTCACCCTGTCCTGTTTGTTCTCTTATCACTTTGATCATCTTCTCTGTGACCTTCAGCACCTTTGCATGACAGCCGTTGCACTGCACTTCAGAGGGAACCACCTGCAGACAGGAAAGTACGTTTTACAGTACACCATTTGCATATGTAACATCACATGTGACAATAATTTGTTCCTGGGTAGCACTCCTCATTATGCACAGCAGGCAATCTGTATTCTGTGACAGGTCTCTGCTTCTCGTCTCACACTGTGCTGGAGCTCTAAAATGCTGACAAGCTTTGTGTCAAGCTATGATTAATGCTATACTGTCCATTAGCTTTAATAGTAGAAAGCCTTACTGTAGACTGGGCCAAAGCTGAGCTGATCAGAGCTGCATCCTGGAAGGAGGAGACCGGCAGAGACGCCAGAGCCTGAATGACATTTCCACGTGTTTGAATCTTGTCCTCCATCTCTTGAGCATTTATGGATGCTAGCTGTGGAAGTGATGGATTTTGATTTTTAAAAAACGAATGGGTGAAGAATCACAGAAACTTTGTGGTGTAAATGCAACCACACAAAAAGCAAATATTGTCAATTGCTGATGAGCTGTCCCTTTAAATTGTAAGTTCATCCAAAAAAAAATTCCGTACGTATTTTTAACCTTTGCGTCTTTCTTTCTTTCTTCTTTGGAACACCAACAAAAATAAATTTCTGAATGTTGGGAACAGAACTACATATTTTTCAAAATATCTCTGTGTTTTACAGAAAAAAGTTGTTCGGTTTCGGATGAAATGAGGGTGAGTAAATGACTTTTTTTGGGGGGGGGGGGTGAATATGTTTAAGAACTTGGCCCTGTTTTAGTTCATAAGTTGATATGTAAATTAAATTAGCTAAACCCCACAGGAAGTTGAACTGAAACTGTAGGAGGTGCAGTGTACTAAATTACCTTTCAGAGAAGTGTAACAGATAATAGCATTCTGGAAATATAAAGTGCTCCTACATGTGTGCATGATTCAAACAGATGTATTTGTTAGCATTGATTATGTTTTTAAACATTCTTCATTCTTACTATAATTATAGAAGTTTTTTTTTTTTTTTAAATGTATCCTCCTAAAATGCAAATTCGTAGGGGTGCAAAACAATTAATTTAAATTAATCACTATCAAAATAACAGTTTATGTTACATACAATGTGTGTATACTGTGTATATTAATTACACACACATATGTATATATTTTCAAATATATATATATGTATATGTGTGTGTGTGTGTGTGTGTGTGTGTGTGTGTGTAAATATAACCTATTTGTCCTAATATATACATGTATGTATATGCATTTATTCATTAATATAAACAGTATACACACATATATTATGTAAACATAAACTTTCAGTTTGGATGTCATTAATCGTTTTGCTACAAATTTGACATCTGGTTTCCTACCACAAATAAAAATCACAACTGAACTGGAATCTAAAAAGTATTCTCATTGATGTTACCAATGAGTTATGAACATATAATGTAAGTATGATTTATTTTAGTCCATTTTATCCATCCAGTATAATAGTTTTCTTACTTAGAAAGATACTGAGTAGATACTAAATATCCTAGTTTGTCAGGGCTATCTCGGTTACCTGGTTAAGATGGCTGCTCAGGGCAATTGAATATTGAATGATGTCTGGAGGGTTGCCTTGTTGGCGCAAGGCCCATAACTCGTATTGGCTTTTCTTCCTCAACCACTCAGTTGTGCACTGGTCACAGTTGTGCACTGTCAGGTTCCTGTAGAATACATCAATTGTAATTTGAAGGCTGTGATGTGCAGTTAAATTTTTATCTGATTATATAATTGGCAAGCAGCTGAATGACTAACTTTCTTGCTGCAATGACTGATGCCCCCATACTGTCCTCTACCAGCACCAACACGTGAATAACAGTTGAATTTTCCACTGTGCTTACACTACCCAGGGGCACCAGGGAGCTGAACGTGCTCTGAGTGCCTCTGTAAAGGGTAATCAAGGGACATAATTGTCCAAAATCTTCACACTGTGCCACCTGCAGTGAAAATATCAGCTGAGCTGAGTCACCGTCATCATCCATCCATCCTGCCATTGAGAAAAAATAGCAAAGAATGCGTCAGTCTGCAGAGCCATTACTTGGGTGAGAAATAAGAGGAGAAGAGAAATGACACTACCTGAGCAACTGTAAGAGACCATAGTTTCCAGGAAATGGAGCGAGTCGTCGGGTGACAGAGTGCAAATACCCCCGTAGGGAAGATGGTTGGGGACTAAGGTGATGCTTGCCGACCCCCAAAGCCCAGAGGCTGGTTCAGACACATTGAGAGTAAAGGTGTATTCTTGGCCATCCATTAGCACCCCTGGTTTAATGACTATTTCTCTCCAGAGACTTCCTGTCGAGGTAGTGATCTCGTTCAATGTTAGAGCTTCACCTCTCTGATTCTCTGCAGTCCACCTGTGCTGTTTTAAAACATTATTAATGTGTGTGAGTATAAGAGAGAGACTTATAAAGGCATATGAAGTTACTTTAAGGGACAGTATTAATTGAATACCTGTACAGTGTCTTGATATGAAGAACAATGACCAGCCAATTTAATGTAACGGCCTTCACTTACATGGAATGACGACAGGGAATTACATGAGACACACTTTACAGTCACAGGTAGCAATGTGGTATTGTACACTGTAACCTGCAAGAAAAAAAACAGAGTTAAAGACATAAGGGGAACACTGCCTTCTCCTCTTTTCTGATCCTTCTGTATTCTATGTCTAAAATTGTGGACAGTGCAAATCGAGGCATAAATGTTTCAACAAGAAGGTTTCAAATGGCCTAATGGATAGGGAGTTGGACTTGTAACCCAAAGGTTGTCCAGGGTTTGTTGGTGGGGGAAGCAAATTACCAGAATGTAAATGACAAATACTGTATGTTCATGTTGTGGAGAGCAAGGTAAGGTAAAATAAATCAACACTCACTGACTGTAATATAGACACAGGTTGTCTTCCGGTTTTGTAAAGGCTGAGAGTAAAGTGGTACGTTCTGTCTGGCAGCAGTGCATGTCTGGGAAGAAGCAGTATACTTCCATTTCCTGAAATAAGTTGATGAAGTGTGGAAACAGCTGAAGACAATGCTGTTGTGTTCTGGAAGCACAGAATACGCTATAAGTTGAATGCTTATGTTAAAGTGAATCAAGTATTTTTTGTATTTGTGAAGGACTCTACCTCTATAGTGTAACCCCACTGGAACTGAAACATTTCACTGTCATTCTCCTCTGAATCTGGATCAAAAGACTCTGTTGCATCCAAAATGAGATCATACTGACTTGACCAGAACCTGTGAGAACCACCTTTAATCACAGGTACCAACTCACTGTGGACCACAGTAAGCTGAATTGTCCTGTTCTGCTCAAGAGGTGTTCCTGGAAGTCTGGCAGTAAATGTCAGACAGTAGTTTCCCACTTTCAGAGCGTGCTTCGGCAGAAAAAGAAGCGGCGTTGTGACATCCACTGAATCATTTAAGGACACCTTGTCCATTCCTGAGCAATCCTGGCCCCTGAAGATCTCCCAGAAATAATATGCTTTGTGTGTGAAGCAACCGTTAAAGTCCACTCTTGCTTCAAAGTAACTTGGTCTGGATTTTAATATTTTATATTGTTCTTTTACAACATAGATATGTGGCTTGGTGCACTCCAGCTTTTGTACTTTGACTGTCATTTGAGTAGAGACCTCACTTATGTCATTGAAAGCTGTTAATTTTACAACAAACTCACCAGTAACATTATATTTGTGGACTTGTCTATTGGATTGTGTATCCAGGACTCCTTTGCTGCCATCACCAAAATCCCAAAGGAATTTAAGGCTGCTGCCTCCATCTGTGATAACTACAAATGTGATCGGATAATCAATAAAAGCTCCATCATGGGCGGTAAATAGCATCACTTTCCTCACATGCTTCTGTATTGTTGCTGTACTGGTCAGGGTCTGTGAACAGAAGCCATTATCAGCTTTCACGATAACAGACAGGGATCCATTAGTTAAAGGTGTGAAGTGAACATTTTGCCCAATTTCCCGAGAGGAATGGACTCCATTTAATAGAAATGTCCATTGGTAATTGGCTTGTGAGCCACTTGATGCTTGAAAACTGATGTTTTTGGATGCCTCTAGGACAGCAGAGCAACATCCGATCAAATGCAGACCTTTAATTCTTTCCATAACTCTGACCATTACTGTTGCACTTTGGTAACTGACATGATTTGTTGCTTTTGCTCTTACAAGATGGTTTCCGACTGAAAGAAAAGACGTGGTAAAATTCTGCCAAATGTCCACGGAATAACTTGCATTAACAAACTCCAAAGAAAAGGAAACTTCGCTTCCTTGGGAGACAGATGTTGTGAAAATGACCAGATCCTCCTCACACACAACATCGCTGCTAACCGTAAGTAAAAGTCCCTGGATGGCGTCCTGAACTGTGACGGTATATGAAACAATTTGCCAGCTAATGTCATTTGAAGCATTAAGTGAAATACAGTGGTCTGCAACATCCGCAAAAGAATAGTTAACAGTTTGATTGTCTGCAAGAACCATAGCAGTGTTGTTGTGGAATTTCAAAACCCATTCCCAATGCAGGACAGTTTCTGTTCCTGCAGAGCCATGGAGTAACAGGAGGCTATTTGATTTTACAAAAAATGGTCTGAATTGTCCATTTATCTGAAAGTCTACTTTAGAGATGTTCTCCTGAATTATTAGTAGCTTGGTTGCATCCTCAGACCCAAATACATTTGAGACTGATACCCTGACCTTGGCCACACCGATAACTTTAAAAACATGTAGAACAAAAGGCACATCTGATATTACAGGACTGCTCTCAGAATCCAAGAACCATGAGTACAGAAGGTCTGTTCCAGATGACACACTCACAGATATCCTCACTGGCTTTCCTTTAGCTACAGTATTCATTGGTGTTGAAATACTCAGACCAGATACAAGCTCCACTGCTCTTAGTGAAAGGACAGTATCTACTGATCCAAGAACATTGGATACTACCAGCTTGATGTGTATATCACCAGGGCTGTTTGTAAAAAGTGGAAATTGTTTGCTAGTGCTTGCCATTCTTTGGTTTGCAGTCCACATATATGTCAAGTTAGAACCACGTGTCACTGATGCCGTCAGAAGCGCTGTCTGATTTGTCAGAAAATACCTTGTAGACTGTAACTCTTGGGATTGAATTTGAACCCCATGTATTCTCTCTACGACTTCAATCTGTGTTAAGGATTCTACTCGACTGACAAGATTCTGTGCTGTGACTTTAATCTGAAACACCCCTGCTTTAGAAAACACATGCATGAGTGTAGAAGTTCCAGGCTTTGGAGGTGATGATCCATTCACAGTCCAATAAAACACAACATTTTCATTAACATCAGTCTGAGCTGAAATCTGTATCTCTTTTCCAGCTTCCACAAATGGCTGACTGGTATTAACCATTAAAAATGACAGTGGTGCCTGCACCTCAATTTCTATAGACACAGAATCTGAACTTATCGCATTAGATGCAGTGACTGTTACACGAAACCGCCCAGGAAAACAGAAAATGTGTGACTGATTCTGACCCTTCTTTTTAAAACCATCGCCAAAATCCCACTGAAAAGAAGCTATTTTACCAGGAAGCTCAGCCCAAAAGTAATAGGATTGATTTACAGTCATTGCAACATGGCTACCCTCATATTTTATGGATACATTAGATACAGGCCTTTGAACTGAAATGGTTACTTTTGCTGTTCCACTGCTGACTTTGTTGTGGACCTGCACTGAAATTTCATGCAAACCCTCCTCTTGAAAAACAAAGCAATGGTGTGACAGGCCTTTGACTGGGACTAAATCACTAGAAACACTGTTATACCACCAAACCAGATAATCTGTTACTTTGGGAAGCACAGAAACTTCAAAGCATATTTCTTCATTCACAGCTACAGCACTCTTGGCTGAATGTAGAGTAACATCTGTTATTTGAGTCTCAACACATATGCTGGTTTCATAATTTGCTGAAGCCACCAGGCTATGAACATTTACACCAACTGTGTAAGTTCCTGAAGTTAGAAATGTATGAGTGATACTTGTAGCTCCTTTAATGACAGAAAAAGGTGTGCCATCTCCAAAATTCCAGGTGAAAGTCAAAAATGGAATATATCCTTTGACCAACACCTCAAATTTGGTCTCTGTTTTACTCACGATGCAGTCTGTAGGCATAATTTTACTTATTAGCAAACGATAAACTTCTACACTCACAAACTGGTGTTCTTTACTTACAGAGTTATAAGCAGTAACCTGAACTGTGTAATTTCCGAGAGACTTATAAATGTGAGAGGCTGAGCTCTCGGTGTGATCTTTGAGTACTGAACCATCTCCAAAGTCAAAGGTCCATTTTAGACCTGTGCCTAAAGATGCCCTACCGCTGATTTCAAAGGGGCAGTTCAGTTCAACCGAGCTGTTGTAATAAAGCTGAAGACCTGAAATTGCCTCAACTACCTCCACTGCTGTAGAGTTAGTGAAGACTGACAGGGAGTTGTTGGCACATATGGTGACATTGTATGTACCGGCAATTTTAAAAACATGCCTGACTTCACTGTGATATCCCTTCACTTGGTCAGAGTCATCTCCAAAATTCCACGAATAAAGCACTCCATATGAAGAGGGCCATAGTGAGACCGCAAAGAGGATGGTGTGGTTGACTTGACATATGATAGGAGATGATGACACCAACAGTCTTGATATTGGAGTCCTTATTTTAACAGTTACGAATGTTTCAGTTTGGTCAAATTGGTTATAAGCCTCAATTTTCAGTGTGTAGTCGCCTAAAAAAAAATTTATAATTTAAGATGTTTTTACTTCTTTAAGTATTACTAATTAAATAAAATGTTAAATGTATATTTATGTAAATAGCATTTACTAATTAAAATAATTTTTATTAATAATAATGAGAAGAAAAAAAAACATTTATAAAAATTATTATACAGTAAATATAAAAAATGATCAGTAATTGTAATTATTTATAGTACCTGGACAATAATATGTATGCTGGATGGAATCTTGTAGATAGACATATTTGTCACTTTGGTGAAGATAGCTGTTTTCCATCTCTAAAGGAGCAGAAACTGGGTGACTGACAGATGCTGTATTATCACCAAAATCCCATCTGGAGAAATAAATCATTTCATAATATAGCAAAATTGAGCATAAAACATTCAGAAGAGGTCAACCTTAATTTCATCGATTTAACTCAATTGTAATTCAGAGACATTAACCTGATCGTAACGCCTATAGAGATGTCAGCTTTTACTTGAATTGTGTAGCGAGTTGAGGTGTTTACAGCAATGGCCTCTGGCATGGAAATTACTGCTAGGTCAGCTAATGGGGTCATTACATCAGCTGTGAGCTTCACCTCAATTAACTGAGAACTCACAGGGTTATTTGCCACTACCTAGAGCAGAGAAAGCAGTGAAGATTTGAAGAAATTACAAACATGAAATCAGTCATAACAACACCTAAAGCAATGATTCTCAATCAGAGGGTCGTGACTTCAAAATGGGTCACAGGGTCATTGGTCATTGGCAGGAAAACAAATGCAAATAATAAAATGCACAAAATAATCATTGCATCATGCATAAGTAATTTAACAAAATAAATAGGTAGATGACAAAATGCCTTACACATTTATTGTTGATGACATCTAAGGTTGTGCATCCAACCAAGTTACCATTTACTTGAAATAAAGATAAACAAAGGTAAATGGATTGTGCAACCACCAAAAATAATTTTGTGTGATGAATTATTGGCTGCAGAGAGCACGAACCCTGATGTAATTTAACAATTAAGAACCAAATAGTCAAAGTAATGTTAATAGTTTGGCACTTTTAAAAATAATCTCAAAAAGATGAGAACCACTGACCTCTAAAGAGATCTGGATCACTGCATCATTGCTTTAGGCTCAGTTTCGCAACTTGTATTTGAAAATATTTCTGTTATATTAACATGTTTACCTTTAGCTTGTATTCTGCTCGTTTCTTAAAAACCACGCTGTAGGACTCTCCTGTGTGTGAAAACTGGACCAAGTCATCAATAACCCAAGTATACCTCACCGATGAGCCTGTGACTACTGAAGCTGTAAATAACTGTAGAAAAGGCAACAACAACAGAGTAAGCGCCCTATTTAATGTCTAGTTATGAGGTTCTAAAAACCTTTTCTTCAAATACCATTAGCACATCAAATTTAAAAAGTTTACTGGTGAACTACTGATGTAATATTTTCTTTTCCAATGACACATATAAGAAATTGATACTCTACCTGTGGTATGCCTACTAGAACTCTTCTGAAGCCCTGAGGCTGGATTCTCAGCCCAGTTACAGGAATATGAGACACAACTCTCACACTCAGAGTCTGGGAATTCAAGCTGTTTGAAGCCACGATTTTTAGTAAATGTTCCTCTTGACTAGAAAGCTTCATGTACACATGAGAGAACCGCATGTCAAGAGAAGCTGTAGCGCATCCTCCCTCAATCTCAGGCATCTCAGCAGGGCAAGAGGATACAAAAGGTACTCCGTTCTCAGAGACAGGGTCTGACCAGGAACTTCTTGTGTTTTCTCCTGAAAAGATCTGGATGACAATGAGGGTTGAGACATTGACAGCAATGTGCATTTGGTTGTCCTTGTCAAGTTTTGGATACAAAACTTTCAACCCTGTGACAGGACTTTCTGCTTTGATTGGACTGTTGCTCTGTGAGACTCTGGGTATTGGTGAAACTCCGAAATGTGGCATTGTGTCCTCGTAAATCACCCGGAGGTCACAGACCAGCTCATCTAACCATTGGCCTTGTCCCGGTTGGGCAGACAGACCCCCCTCCAACCAGCCTCCCCACTCAGGCCCTTGCAGGGAGAGAAAACTTTGGCGCCAGGACGAGTTGGTGTTGGCAACACAATGTAGAAATTCGCCTGCTCTTCTAGTGTGCTGCAATGCCAGAATGTCGTCAGGATAGACGGTGATATGTTTGTCTTGTACTAACACCTGCACAAACACTTTACTTTAGTTCATTGTCAAACTTTCTACTATCTTTCTTCTAAAATAATAGCTGAGTAACACGCTCTGTTCCATAAACCTAGTGAGCTACCTATAAAAGGAATTTGCATTACAATTTTAGCATCATTTAAAACATTTTAAAAGTTCCAAAATTCAAATTCAAGAATTCAAGATATCCTAATATCTTGTTTGGGTAATAGTTTACCCAAAAATTTCAATTCTGTCATCATGTACTCACCGTTGAGTACAGTACCTCTATGAATTTCTTTATTCTGCCGAAAACAAAGGAAGATATTTTGAAGAAAGTTTGTAACCAGGCTGCTTTGGGTCACCATTGACTTCCATAGTAGGGGAAAAAAATACTCTGGAAGTCAATGATGACTCAAAACAACCTGGTTAAACTGTGAAATAATTATTATAAAATTAATGAATTGATTTGTTTATTTTGCCTGCTCATGCTTTTTAGGTTTTGGAACAGAGTCAACAAGTTCAGCGTTGCCACCTACACTGATGTGTGTGTGTTCAGTGCTTGGGGTCAGTGTCAGTGACATGTCTGCCATCAAGTGGAAGAACGGTGGTGTCGCAGGGTAGCGGGGAGGCAGAGGGAATACAAGTCCCCCGTTCAAAGAGTGGTAAGGGCTGCATGGACTGGTGACGGGCAGACAGATCTCCAGCAGGTGACACCAGTACTGTCCACTGGCACAGCCACCAGTGGTGTTACACAGGGGTATCAGTGAACAGCAGCTGAAAGGGTTCAGGAGAGAACTACAACCTGAGAGAAAAATATGTTTTTAAGTTGTACTTCGTGAACTGATTATTTGACGTATTGTTTACAATGTGTTTCTAATTAGTGCTTTATTTACTCACCAGGTGGTACTAGGTGATGACTTGGGCTGCAGTATGGCCGTAAGATTTGCACTCTAGCAAAGGTCAGCTTATCACTTGGCTGTGTCACCAAATCCAAAGATAGGACTTGACCCTCGTGACTGAACCAAAAACCTGGGAACAACATAACCTGTGCAGACACACACACAATTAAAAATAGATGTGTATTAAGTTAAATGATAAAATGAACATCTGCTGGTGTGTGTGTGTGTGTGCGGGTTTATGTGGTTTATGAGGACACAAATTTGTATAATGACATGGGTATGACATAGGTA
>JAUMHQ010000013.1:1942552-1956219 GCA_032361165.1 Enteromius paludinosus | reverse complement strand
TCCGCACTAAAGGTGAAAGTCACCATAGCTTGTAGTATAGACTCCAACCCAACTTTGTAAATAGATTAACGGCGATAAGTGTCTGTGTTAACGCCAATAATGGCCCACCACTAATATATACACACAGAGACACACACACATAATTGTCAATTATTCCCTTCAAAATGTAATTGCGATTATTAATTAAAATTGTTTCACATTTTACACTGAATGATTTTTATACCATTGTTTAAAGCAACTGCATGCCATATATATTCAAGATAATACATGCATAAACAAGATGAATACACTACCTGAAAAAACTTTATTGCTTTTCTATAGTATTAATCCTCAAGTGACAATTATACATGGGATTGACCTATTTTTTTAAGTAGAAAAAAAGAGAAAACATATGCATGTTATTATAATGTTATACTAAAACTACAGGACATGGGTGGACAATTGATTAATTGTGCAGCCCTATAACATAGATTTTAATGTTTAATTTTTAATGTAATTTATTTCAGTGATGCAAATCAAAATTTTCATCAGCTTTTACCTCAGTCTTTAGTGTCACATAATCCTTCAGATATCCTTCAGATATGTTGATTTACTATCAGTGCTGTTCTTTTTAGCCTTTTATTAATAAAAGTATCACAGGTCACAATAAATTATTATATTAGAATGATTTCTGAAGGATGGTATGCATTTGAAAACTAGAGTAAAAGCTGATGAAAATTCAGATTTGCATCACTGAATTAAATTATATTTTAAAGTATATTAATAACCTCTGACACGGAGAAGAGTGAAAACTTCTCACATGACCGCTACTAAGCATCTGAACTTAACTAAACGATTGCACATTTACGGACCTTCTTCTGTTTGTTCTGCCGAATGTAAACACGGTCTGTAAGAGTAAATATTAATTGTGTGTAATGTTAGGAAAGGCATTCTGGAACAAGTAACGCATGTTTGGCCGCTGCTCATTTCATACTTTCTGACAGCTTATTTAATGTATGAATTAAACACTGTATTTAATGTATAAAGTATATGCACAACAAACTGGTAATGTTAGAAGATCTTCATAGTTAGAAAACAATAGGCTTTGCAGATTTGACTAAAGCCTAATCTAAAGCCACGTCTTCAACGCTCCTGATGTCCTTAAACTTTCTGTTACTACTCACCGCTTCAGACAACTCAGCGTGTGCTGCAGGGAACTGAACGAATCATTCAAAATGATCCGTGAACCAGTTCAGTGGCTTACCAACTGGTTTGATCACGCCTTTGAATAGAAATGACTCAATAGAATGAATCTTTTGCGAATGGGCATCGTTCACTGCCGAGAGAAAAATAGACAGCTAGTCTGTAACGAAGTAAAAGTACAGTTTTTTTCACTGAAAAAATACTTGAGTAAGAGTAAAAGTACCCATTTTTAAATATACTCCAACAGTATTAGTTACCCAAAAAATGTACTCAAGTAAATGTAACTCGTTACTACCCACCTCTGCATGTACCAGCATATGGTCGTTTATGAATTTGTGACTTTCTTGTTAAATTGGGTTGTATTGTAGCAGCTAACTGTTTTCATAATTATTTCTGTCTTTTAAAATATTGAATTGCATAATGTTGAGGTTGTGAGTGCGACCCTGGACCACAAAAGCAGTCATATAAGTAGCACAGGCATATATGTAGCAATAGCCAAACATACATTGTATGGGTCAAAAATGACCAATTATTCCTTTGTGCCAACAATAATTAAAATATTATGTCAAATTTTGTACATTTCCTGTTCTAAATATATCAAAATATTGTCCTATCCTTACAAACCATACATCAGTGGAAAGCTATTTTATTACGCTTTCAGATTATTAATAAATTTTATATAAAAATAAAAAGTACTTTTTACTAAATCTGTGTTTTTGAGCCCTCCGTATTAAATTGTGTTTTAATTTGAACTCTCCTTTGGACGACAGATCTCTGTATGATAGCTCAGTATGACCTGCATCGGCAGACCTGGATTTGTCCTAAGTGACAGTGACTCCAGTGATTCAGAGGAGCTGCCTGTGTTTGATTTCTCACGGTCGAAATCCAGACAGCCCAACTTGGTAGTTTTAGACAGTTCAGACTCAGAAATGGCTCCTATTGCTCATCCACTTTCATCTTTGGAGGTCCACGTCTCCGCTGGAGCTGCTAGGAGAGATGTGTTGATGGTCAGTAGTGACAGCGAAGAGGAGGAGGAGGCCATGATTCCCTTAGCTGTAAGACTGAGACAAAAACAGCTTGGTCTGGGTAAAGCATCCATCAGTGCAGAAGAGACCCGGGCTTCCAATGTGGTTTCCAATGGATGTTCTCACCTCTTAAATGTTCCAGCACATCGTATCAGCCCTGAGGCCCAGCCGGTTGAACATAACAAGATCTGTAGCAGTATAACAAGGCAGTGCAGCTCAAACAACGATGCACCATACCTCACAAAAGAACCTCCACCTGAAGCGGAGAATGGCACTTACCTGGCCAAACGCAAGAAAACCCCCGCAGAAGTGGAGTCTGCCAGACAGGAAGCCCTGAGGAAAAGAGCATTGCGAGAGTATCAGCAGGAAGAGAAGGAGAGATTGAGGATGGAGAAGAAAGCTCTGGCTGATGCTGTGAAAGCCCTAAGGCCAGAGGAGTGCATCAAACACATGGTGGTGACGGTCGACCCAGGTAGGTGGCAGTGTGTGCCTGCAGTGCTCATCTTTGCTGTCACAGTTGCTTTCAGGGCTCTGTGTGCTTTGATACTTTTCCAGAGTTGTTAAAAAGCAATGGCATGAGGTATTAAGCTGCATTTGCTGAATGGATTAGTATTGATTAGCTGTCTCTTCCCCCATAGGTCTACTGCAGCTGGAAGGTGGCGGCGCTCTCCTGACTTCTCTGCATGCCATGGGCTGCAACTGTGCCATAGAGAAGCAGTCTCTTCCTCGTAGTGTCACCTGGGCTAGACGCTCACCCTGCCCTCAGGCACGACAGCACTTTACACACACAAATACACAATATTTCTTATCATTTGCTTTAAGATGCATATAGGGGATAAAAAAAACATTAAATTCAATTAATTCACTAAATCCTGTTATGGGTGATATTACATTTTAAATGGTATCTTAAAAAAATCTAATAAATATTCTAAAATAGTTATTATTATTATCATTATTATTATAAATTATATTTAAACACTATGACAATACTACTACCGGTCTATAAAGGTCATTTAAAATGTAATTAAGACATCACTAAATGAAGTGGTTATTTCTGATTAAATTTGTTAAAGATAACATTTAACGGTGTTGTAATTAATTTTTTAGAGAGAGGTAACATGATACCAAAGGTAATCTCCACCAGTAAATGTTACATTAAACAGGAAATAAGCATTAACAATTGAATATTCAAATAATTATGATATATTTTGTTTGGGTGATGTAATTGCCAGAATAGTGTTTTCTGCAATATGTCAACCAAGGGGTTCCTGTTGAATGTCACTGATACAGATGATGAATGTTTGACATTTTGAATTCCAAATACATGAATATAACATTATAAGATCTATATAGATTTATCTAATGTTTGTAGATAAAAAAGATGCTTAAAAATCTGTGTGATGTCATATCTGAGTAGAAGTTTTGAACATCTGAACCGGTGGTTCTCAACCAGGCCAGGACCCGCTAGGGGGCCATAAAATTCAGGATTTACAATATGTATTTTGTTAGTGCACATTGATAGTCTTAAGGTGAACAGTTATTCCATGCAAATTAATCCATAGAAAAAAAAATGTCTTGGTAATCTTTAATCAAAATCTGATCATTTGCTTCCGCTCTGGAATTGCATTCCTTCTGATAATGAATATTAAGAACATACTTAATCATGGCCCTATAACAGTTAGATTGCTGTGAGTGAGATATGAGAGGACAAGCGCCTCTCATCTCAAAAAATCCTGCCCCTTCAATATTCTGTTTTACTTAGAAATATGCCACCAATAGCCAGCAACATGCTACACTCCAATATGAAAGATGTACAGAATACAAAAAAGATGTACTGTCGTTACATTTTTGTGTTCAGTTGTTTTATTACATCAGATGTGCCAGAGGTTTGTGTTAGGTAGAATAGAAGATTTCTTGAATATTGTCTTAAACAAAAAGGGGGCCTTGTAGTCACTTCTGATTTAAATCTTTTTACACAAATGTTTGTAATTCATTTGCATGTTTCATTTGCAGACTGGTGAGATGATATCCATTTCAGACTCAAATACTGTAATACAAGTTCCTGTGGATGACTTTGTAACCATGATTAATAACTACTGCAAGGTAGGCTCATTATGTTCTGGTATGTTTAATTTCTTATTGGACCATTATAATTAGCTAATTAACAGTTAATAGGATAATTGTTTGATATGCCCTTTTTGTATGATGTGCCAACTAAAATTTAAATTAAAATAGTTTTGTGGCTGAAAGGGCAACAGAAAAACTAGCCGTTTTGACCTTTCCTAGAAGAGTCAGAGCAATTAAGGGTAATGAATATAATTACAGGATCACCTCTCAATTATGTAAAAAATTATCCATAAGCTCTTTAAAATATGCTGTTGCTCAGTCTTTGAGAAATGCTTTTCTTCAGAGTTTTGACAGGCTTGTGTTATCGCTCCTGATTGGGCTCTGTGTGTTTGTTTGTTTGTTTTTAAATGTAGAGGCAATGCAATGGTGTATTGACGGAAAGCGGCATATCTCTGACCGCCTGGATTCAAGGACTTATGAGCAGGAACCCAGGCAGAACCCTCAGTCTGGTTGTGATCGACCTAGAGAAGTACTTCAGGTGACTTGCTAAGAGTGTCAAACACTGATTTAATTCAAATCTAAATGCTTTGACAAAAATACAAGCTTTACAAGTTATTTAATACTGCATTGTGAGTGAAGTATAAGAATGAACCAGAAATATATATTTAAAATACTCTGTTAAAATTTTTATAATTTTCATTTAAATTAATCAACAAATTGAGCAGTTGTCATAAAACGAACATTACCATATTAGTATGTTCTAAATGACAGAAGTGAAGAGTTTTGCTTAATTTTGCATTAAATGTTCTTTTGCAGAAGCCAGAATTCAAAATGTCAGAAGAAATACCGTGAGGCAGTGCTGGGTGAGGAGAAGAATGTGGGACTTCAGGGAGGGCAGAAAAAGAGAAGAAAGAAAGATGATATCAATCAGCTTCCTGAGGTCTCGCGAGTGCAGGTGGAGGAGGTAAGCTGAACCACCTCATTGGCAGTCTATATAAATTCATGGTCATATTTGAGGTGCTCTGCTTCAACTTTCTTTTTTTTTTTTGTGTGTGTCTTTTTTTCTCTCACCTGTCCATCAGGCTTTGGTAGACCTTCAGCTGCAAACTGGGGTGCAGGTTCGCTTCCTCTCTACCTGGAAAGACTTCACTGATTATATTACCATGTTAACCAAAGCAGTAGCCGAGGCACCATTCAAGTGAGTAGGAAGCCAGTTTCCAGATTTATCGCTCTCCAACCAGCTGCATCTTTAGCTACAGTGGTTTATTTTTTACTTGCGTATGTTTATTTCTCCCAGGCGGGAGCGAGAGAAGACGGGATTCACGTTTTGTTTGGAGAGTGAGTGGGCAGGGGGTCAGAAGGTGGACCGCTCAGGGAACGGCCTTCTGCAAGTTTGGAAGAGACAAATACAACAGCTGAACCGCGTCAGCCCTGATATGGCCAGTGCTATACTTAGTGCCTACCCCTCTCCTCGGCTTCTTGCTCAGGTTAAAGCTGTTTTCAAATATGAAGCGTCTAACAGCAAATGCAAATTGGGTTTACCAATCTATTACCGAAAGACAGATTAACGAAATGCATATAATGTAAAAAAAAAAAAAACCTTTTTGTATAACATTCAGTGTTGTTTGGTGTGAGATCTAATGTTTTAATGTACTTTTGTAGGCATATGCACGGTGCCAATCGGAACATGAGAAAGTCAGTCTGCTGGCAGACATACTTATTCGACGTGGAGAGGGTGTGACATCTACAACACGCAGAGTTGGTCCAGAGCTTTCCAAACGGCTCTTTCTTTTGATGACGTCACACGATGCCCATCAGCCCCTTGATTCTGCTGTATAGATACCTCTGTCTCCTTTACACACGAATATGACAAATTATGTAAATATTTATCACAGTTCAGAAATTTTACTGCAGTTTTTGTTTGTTTGTTGTGTTACTATGAATTGTTCCCATTAAATGTTTCTTAAAGTACCTGAAAACCATTTTTCTTAACCTCCATCAGAACTAGTTTTTCTGAAATGACCTTGGCCCAAACCTTTCTGTACACTTTTTATACAAAAAGGGGAACCTTGAAAGTTTCACTTTTTCCGGAATGCTCTTTTGAGTTTTTAGTTCTCTTCACCCCAGTGGCAAATAACCTTGCACGGCAGAAGTCGAAATGCAGAAATGCAACGCACGCATGGTATTTCTTGGACACGTTTAGGACCGGTAGGTCAGACCCAAGCTGTTTCATTTAGAATTCATTCACTTTATGTTATCCTTACATATTTTAGCAGCTTTGGAGAGAGGGCACTTTTAATTGCAAAAGCAAGAGTTTCACTTTTGGCTTTTTTCCTGTTTAAGGCACTACTGCGCTCCTTTCAGAACCAAAATGGCCCCTTGAGCACACCATACTTACTGTCTAAAGACTGTAGAGGCTCATGGCTCATTTCCAGCACATTAGAGAATGGCACCTGACCAAGGAGTGTCTTGTTGCCTGAAACGAGCGGTGGGGTAACGAGCCGTTAAATGTGCTTAAGAGATGAGCTGCATGCTTCATCCCTGTCCCTGAAGGCAGTATTTCCTCTGCAGTTTAAGGGATGGCATAACAAACTATGGCTAGTAGGTGTATGCTTGTGCCGAAGGGAATTATACAAGCAGAATTATGGCAGCTTGAAAAGGGATCACCTTGGAGTGATTGTTTAGCTGAATAGTATAAAATCCAATTTCCGTGTACTCTGAACGCAGACCATTATAGCTTTTATGACCTAGAGTCTGCAGTGCTAACATCTTCAGTGGCATGTGAATGGTTGAATGGGACTTTAGCAGTTGTAGGATATTGTACAATGTAATTCATCTAAACTAAATGTTTTGGAGGACAAAGAGTTTCTCTCCGCATGTGTTCCATTTGCATCAAAATACGAATATTTATGTAAGCGCAAAGGGTCCGTATATCTTCAGCTGCAATGTGCATATATGAGTCATGACTACTCCACATGATAGATTGCACCCTGTAAAGTATTTCTGTTCAGCGGAGTAGCAGTTTCTCATTTCTGCTGCACGCAGGATTCTTCCTGCTTCTTGTTGGAGATTAATAAGGATTGGGAGTGGCGGTAGGTCAACGTCGGCCACCTTCACTCACAGTCAATAGAGTGGGAAGCAAAGCAGAGCTGTTAGTCACTGTCTTTCCCTGGATATTCTCAACTCAGCTCATCTCTTGGAAAAATGTGCCTTCTTATCAGCCGCCACACAAGATGAAGTGCCACAGGCAGCGCTGTTTATGGTTTTGTGAGTTCGTTTTGCTCCAGTTCCAGTTTCGTATTCTTGGCAGAGTGGGTGCCCTTCCAATTTCTTGGGTTGTGCCACATTAACGCCACCTGTAGTGCGCTGGCCATCCGCTGAGAATGGCATAATAATAACACGTTTCCTCGGGCAAGTGATATGGCAACAAGACAGAGCCTCTGATATTATCCTTCCATTGAATTCTCGGTGTGTTTTGCCTTGGCGCTCTGTGAATCACGATCCACTCGTGAGCCACTTGCTAAAACGACAAGAGAGAATGTCAAAGACTCCAACAATCTATTTCAGAGCATGAGTAGGCCGGCCACTGTGGTATTGGTTTCTTTGCCACCAGCGTTCAATCAATGTTTCCTTCTTCTCTTTAAAAATAAATCATTATATGGCTCTGCTTCTGCCTTTCTTTTTGTTCATTTGCAAATCAGATGCAAGCGATTCAAGTGTTCAGATCCAGCTCTTGTGGGAAAAGAGATGCAAAACCCTCAAGAAAACAACTTTTGTTGCCAGGGCTAGAGGCTTTTTAACTTCAGAGGGAAAACATTGCATTGTTATTGCAGAATTTTGTTGTCTACCTTGCCCTCTCCTACCAGCCTTGTTTTAGACTGCACATATGTACTGAGTTTTCTTCTCTCACTGTGGAGTTTGTTGGTTTTTGTTCCAGTCGGTCGGCTGAATTTTTGATTGCCACATGAGGGCAGAATTGCTTCACACTGCCTGTACACTAACTAGACCAGTGAACCCACACCGGTGTTGCTGTTCTCAACTTGATGTTTTATTGAACGTCACATTGCAATCCAAGACAGGTTGTATTAAGTATTACCATGAACTACACAAAATTTGCTATCATGACATATGCTTATCTGTATGATTTAAGTTTAAGTTTTGATGGTTTGTTTCTTTCAGCTGCTCCCTGCAAGTGAAATATAGTCTGGATTTATTTAATATTTTATTTTATTTGACTTAACTTTGCATCATTTTGTTTGTTTTTTATGATTTAATTATTAGCTTTTTTAAGCACCCTGCAGATTCCCTCATGAACCAAACCCCATTTTGGCAAATTATGGGCTAGATTGATAGAGTTATAAATTTATTTGCTATTGCAAGTTTGATTGGACACACATCCTTTAAAACGTATTATCCAGGCGAGTAGAGAATAAATATGTAGCACCGCAGTGCCTCACTAGCTTACCCTCCAGCTAGCAACATCAGTCCTGCACAGGTGATCTAGAATGCAACATGTTTGGTCTTTAATCAGTCAAAGAGGAGCCATGTCACAACCCTCTTGTTCGCCAGCATTAAATTTAAGGCTCTGAAGATAGCATATATAGGGCCACCAACCAGTCTGCAAGCTCGCTCTTAAACACTCTCCTTCAAATTTATTCTCCTTCTTATTCCCTGCAGTCAGTCAAAGTGTGATGCCTGGTGGTTACATCAAAACACAGTATGGTGTTGAAAATACTCTACACTCCGATGATGGTGGAACATGTTCAGTAACACTTTTTTTTATAGTCTACTTTGAACATTCTGCTTATATTGAGAAACTTTGAGATGTCAAATAGCAGTCATTAGAGTGTTAATAGACCGTCTGCTTAATAGCTTCTAATACTTGATTTTAAATGGGTCCACAACGTGAAGAAACATACTGGCTATGAGAAATTTTGCAAGTCTATGTCAACCTATTCTACTAACCCTAAACCTACCCTAACATCTACCTTGAGAGCTGGTAGACATGTAGATGAAAATGAATGAGAATTGTAATGACGTTACAAAGTTACTTATAGTAAGTAGACTGTCTAAAGTAGACTAGCTAAATATATTGTAACAACATGTTCTTTCTTTGCTCTTTCTTTACCTAACAGCAGGTTCTCTTCAGAAGACTTGTTCACCTTAAAGGTTCTTTACCTAAAATGGTTATTACGCTTTGAAAACCTCCTTTTGTAATCTTTATTTTACAAAGTCTATCATAAAATATGTAACAGACAAATTTAAGTAAATTCTTTCTGTCTAACTACATCTTAAGCACATTCAGTATCCTCAAAGAACATCCACACTCCAAAAGGCCACCAAAAAGCAGATAGAGAATCTCATTGATGGTCCTTATAAAATCAGATCATTATCTCTGTTTTCCGCTAAGTTTCGCCGTGGGAGGCTCTGCTCTCCAAAGGGTGCTTGAGAGTTTGAGGCTGCTGTGTGGAATCAGGCCAGGGCTCTATTTACTTTAGCTCCCAGGCCTCAGCCCTGCGGGGACCCCTAATCAATGCCCGCCTCTCGCCCTCCTCATGATCCCTCTCCCGTAGCGACCTGATGCAATCGCTAATTGGGCTATTTGTGTGGAGCCGAGCGAGCCTGACGTTCTTCCTGCTTGTCAGTGTGTGTGTTTTATGATGTATCCGGGCCGTTTACTTATTTATTTGAAGCATGCACCTTCTGGAGTCTGTAAGGTGGTTTTGATGGACTGCGTCCCGAAGGAGTCTCCCGAGGCCATCCGCGTGTCTGCGAGCGTGTGTCAATGTGTGCGAGACGCCACGGCGGTGTCCTGCTCGCCGCCGCTCAGCATTCATTACACACCGTCACCCTCTGGGGCGTTTTTATTAACATTCCAATCAGTGCCATGCCAGATTGCTCGATCTGCAGAAACAAATTGGGAATAGTCTTTGATATAAGGTTGAAAACACTCTGACAAGAGGAGGAACACAAATATGATTTTGTGTGCACGGCACATATTGAGATTTGGTCAATGAGCCAAGCCAGGGCCATTACTCCTCTGTTTGTTATTTAAATGCCTTTGCACAACACTGGCACCTGGAGTATCGCTTTCACACGCTAGGAGAGCGGCCATTGGGAAGCTGCTGGTTCTTCCTGAAGTGATAGGCACTTTTCCAGTTTTCTCTCATGATCCATTGTTGTCTTTATTTCATTTTTCCCTGCAGCTGACTGATTCTCCGAATGGAGGTGCTTGACAGTCACCGTCGTCTGCAAAAGACACACTTTATTCTCACAGGAAGGCAGCGGTGAGATGGAAAGATGAAGGTAAGACAGAGGGTGTCATTCATCGTGTCTCTCAATTCACAGGTCTGTCACACTCCCCTCAATCCGTTGAAGGCTTCGCAAAGGCTTAGTGCTTGAGATTCTTTGGTCAATAGATTGACCTTTTACTCCCAAAACCGTTTGTGCGCTTTCCCACAGCGTTGTGTCATGTATGAGTATCGCTTCTGCCTGACAGGTCTCGGGATCAATCCGAATTCATGTCAGTAATATCTTCTCACAGCTTGCTTTCCTTAACCTGGTGCGCAGTTCCTGTCTGAATGACGTTAGTGGTGTCTGAGTTTCACAGGAGATGACCTAGAATGATGGTGATGAAGCATCTTTGGCAATGAAAATGTATAAACCTGGTGATTTTACACTCTTTTTCTGTCTATCCAAGGTTACGTGCTATTTCCACTTTCTATTAAATTAATCTTTAAATTGTATCAAACTGAAGGGAATAAGTGCTGGAAGAAAAACACATATGAGAGTCTATTCAGGTGCACCAATATAAAAAAATTAAATTCTGTTATTAATTACTCACCCTCTTGTCGCTGCAATCCTGTAAGACCTTCGTTCATCTTTGGAACACAAATGAAGACATTTTTGATTCAATTTGACAGCTTCTTTATCCTACATATTCAGAAAGCTCTCAGTTTTCACCAAAAATATATACATTTTATGGATAAAAGTGGGTAATTAATGACAACAGTGTTAATAAATTAGTAGTGCTTTAAAAGATTTACTTTATTTATTTCACAATATACATTTTTTAAACGTTTATAACCTATGTACAGCATTTTACTTCTCTTAAATCTATTCACTTTCAGTTCACTTTTAGTGCATTTTCAAATATGCCTGAAGGTTAATAGTATCTTCAGCTTTAGCGTGGCTTAAAGTTCACAGAACAAAAACAAAGCCTATTTTCTTGGCGTGTGATATCAACTTCATTATTTGTACGAACAAAACACTAAGGTCAGTAAATATGCTCATTACAATGGGGCCCTTCCGCTTTCATGTATTTCTTCTTTTTAAATGTCTGAATATTTGAAGTTATTAACCTTGGGATAAATGCTGGAACGCTCAACATATGAGAAAATGCTTGCATAGTTCCCCTCCATTCCCATTAAAACACACATAAAAAACCTCATTGCAATCCGTAATTTATTTTTTTTCTTTGTGAAGGTGAGGCTTTAAAAAAATCCTCACAGTGCATCTCTTTCTTTGCTGTAGTTCTTAGTTGTAGAAACCATAAAGGTGATGAAGTGAGACTGGCTTTTTCATCATGCTTTAAGCTTCGCTGTTATTCAAACGCTCAAGCTGGTAAATAATTCAGGGAAGGTGATGTACTTTGTGTTTCCTGAGCTTTGGGATTTATGTAATTTTCCCAACACCAAATGGTGATTGATAGACAGATAATGATGTAATTATCTTAGTGAGATTTGGTGCTCTCCTATTAAAGGGGATAATGTTGCTGTTGTCCTTCTGGAATTCAGTTGCTAATTTTACCCTTTAGAACTATTATAAAACGACAGCCGACATCCTGGAATGAAGGGATCGTTTAAGGTGCACAGTCTGATGGCGTGATACAAAGGTTAAACTCTTCTTTTCTGAGCCAGCATGTAAAAGTTGAATGTGCATACTTGCTCAGAGCTTTTTGAAGGATTACATCCACACTTTGTTTTATGAAAGGACTAAAAGGTCACATGGCTTAATAGAGAAACCAATTACTTCAGCTCCTCTTGATAATGAGAATGTTGATCAGCTGAGTCCTCGCATTCATGTATCAGATTTCCTCACAGCGTTTATTATTTATTATTTCCAATTTAAGGTCTATTAAAAAGATTCTTGTTGTTTGGGTTTTGAGATGATTTTAGAACACACGTCGTTCGCAGTTGTCATGTGTCCCTGCATGTCTTTGTTGTGTTTGGAATTTTAAAGTCGGGTAATCCTACTTTTTTGATGATGCCCAGTTTTGTTTACAAAGTCAGAATTTTTTCTTAAGGTTTGAAAAGTCGTCTAGTGTATTCAAGCCTTTAAATGCTTTCACTCTTCATCCACACATAGGGATTTGCAGCAACAAAACAACTAGAAGTCATTCATTTTCAGTGAGAGTAATTTCCAGTGGCACGATTGGCTGTTGACAGTGCGCTGTGGGAAAGTAATGTAATGCGGTTAAAGAAAATGACTAATTTTAAAAGGAAAAAAGTCATTAATGCTACGGTGAGATATCTGTATCTCACCATACACATATAATAAATACACAGAATAGTAAAATATCTCATCTCTTATTATTTTTGTTCCTGATATAATGCATTATGAACTGCTGCAATTTATATTCAAATCTTGCCTCTTAGAATCTTCATTTTTAGCAGCAAGGAAACTCATCCTTTATCCTGGTTTAAATGTCCACCTGTAACTTTAGGCCATCCAGAGGTAGAAACACACTTCATGTCCAGCAGTCACTCAGCAACTATGAACATCCCATTATGCAGTACACTCTTGCCCTAATTTCTATTTTTTGGCTTATAATGAAATACGATCATCTCGTGGAATGTCTGAAAGCAGCCTTCAATCTTTAACTTTTACAGACCCCGAACAGGTTCGGTAAATTATATCAAAAGTACCATCTTGAAAAATGCATTTAAAATGTAGAATATGTATTTTTAAATTAGTGTTTTATATATGTCCACAGTCCTGCTGCAGGTCCTTTTCTAGACCCTCAGGGGTCCCCGAGACTTATGACATGATCCATAATTCATGGAAGTCCATGCATTAAAGCCCTTACTAGGATATTGTCCTTGTGAATGTTTAGTTCTTGCACAATAACCATGGTTTAACTGTAGTATTCATTAGATTTTGCTGCATTTAAACTATCCAATGCTTGTAAAAATAGAAATAAAACATATATAGTAGTCAGCATTTGAAGTGGATCAAAAAGATGTGTCTGTAGTAAACAATGCTGTTCACTCACTGATCCTTGTTTGCTGTTGAAAGTCTTATGATTGTATTAATTTATATATATATATTAGGGCTGTCAAATGATTAAAATTTTTAATCAAATTAATCAGGATTTTCAGTGGATTAATCATG
>JAUMHQ010000013.1:1897884-1913774 GCA_032361165.1 Enteromius paludinosus | reverse complement strand
TAAACGCATATATATTGTAAAGAAAAACTTTTATTTTGGATGCGATTAATCGCGATTAATCATTTGACAGCACTAAATATTTTATTTATTTATTTATATATTAGAATATTTATTTATTCTAAAAACAAATATGCAGAACTTTTTTAAATGTATATTTTTATGTCTGCTATTTAATTAATGTAATATTACTTTTTTGCCGTGTTTTTATTATAATTATTTGTGCAATTTATTTTGTCATGCAGATATGTTTGTTGCTTTATTGTGTCACACCTAGTTAAAAAATGGTGAGTGTTTTAACGCTGTAAAGCATATGCATAAAAGTATAAAAATATTAGTAATAGTATAAAATTTGGAGCTCATACCCAAGGATTAAAAAAAATATTTATTTTGTCCTCAGAGGCACAAATTGAGCAGAAATATGCAATTTAATTCAAATATTTGTATGGCCAAGAAGTACAATTAAATTCTTGAATTAATAAAATTATTATAACCATATAGCAGACTAGTGCTATTTAAATATTTTTTGATCAAAGATCTTAAAAAAAAAAAAAACACAATATGCAGTACAATCCAATGGCGACTGAAAGATTAACAAATATATGTTCCTCAGAACATTTTTGACACTCACATTTTAATATAAAATTTAAATATTATTAATGATTTCAAATTTTATTGTACATTTGCTTTTATAAAAATCTGATTTCACAGCTAAAAGGATGTGAACATGACCAAAAGGAGGGTTGTTTTTAGAATTTAGTTATAGAGTTACTAAATGGCATTTTACTTTAAAAAACGTAAAACCATCAGTCAGCGTATTACATTAGGCTTTATAAGGTTACGGCATGTTTAAGGAAACTCTGGAAAGGAACAGAATTCTATTTGTTAACATTATGTGAGAATGTCAAACACAATGAAAACAAGAGTCATGATTTGCAGGGATGCTGGAAACTAGGGCAGGAGGTAGAGAGGTTTGGATGAAATGAGTTCAGAAGCATGTTATGTAACAGGCTCACAAAAACAGGAGAGCTTGGATGCGAAAACCTCTCTCTGGTTCCTCCCATAACCTCATTTGCTGAGCTCAATCTAACGTCCCTTCTGCACTTCAGCAGCTTGTGTTACTGAGTCAGGCAGCTGGCCTAATTTCCATATACTCTGTTTCTCATTCCTTCACTTTTTCGCTCTTTTGAAAACTTGTGTGCGGCCCAATTTCAATCAAGCTGGGGGGAGATTAGTTGTATAATCCTGTTTCGGGTTTTTGGCTCTCATGTGCATATCGTTTTGATGACTTTATGGCCGTGCGATCCCTTGCATCACTGTAGAAATGTGGAGCGCATAAATACTGATCCGCTAGGGCCTATTTTTCTGGTACTGGAAATTAAGCAACAGTACGTTGTTTTTTAGTGAGTGAAAATCAACTGCTTCTTTTTGAGACTTCTGAAATGATTTTCATGACTGTAAACATATATTTTAAAATAATTAGTAGTTGTTATGGAAGGAGCTCATGTTAAGTAAATCTTAAAATAATGCTGTATATATAAAAGCGGAAGTGGCAGCTGCAAAAACTTAGTTCGGGGCTACACCCTAAGTTAACCAATAAAGATCAACCAGCAATGATTCTGACAGTCATAACGGATTGTCTAAATTGCTTGTGATAAAAACTATACATGGCATTAGTCTGTGTTTTTGATCTGTCTAAATTGCCTGATGAACTTTGACTTTATTATCTGTGGTGCTTTATTTGTTGAAGGTGGTGTTTCGTATTTTGTGTGACTTATTGGTGCAGCGTAGGCCGGCGCTAGACTTCCTCTGTGGTCAGTAAGCACTTCAAAGTGCTGGGCCCTTGTGGTCAGTGACAGCATGAGTGTCAACTGCTGAGAATTCTCACTGAGTGATGATGACAACGATGAGCTCGTGGGCTAAAAGCAGATCACGGTAATGTTTTTGTCTCTGGGGAGTCTGTGCATAGTGGTTTTCATTTTCGCTATAATATAGAACAGATTATACGAACGTAATAATAAACTGAACGTAAAATGCCGCCGTGGCCAGAAGACTTTTAATAATATGTGAAATGGATTCGAGAAGACTCCGGAATTCTTGAAAAATGACATTATCATGCACTTACATTAAAGTCATTTTTAGATTTAGATTTTTTTTTAACTAGGTTGACTTTATAAAAACAGTTTGTGATATGTATCAAATATTTTCTTTTGTTTTCAGAAGAAAGTCATACAGTGCAGAACATGTATTCGAAATCTTTTTCTGGGGTGAGCTGTCCCTTTAAGTGATTAACATATACTTTGTCTATGTTGTCAGTAGCCGTTCTTTAGTGTTTTGCTTTGTTAGAATTCTGGTTTTGTGTGTGCGTCATGTTTGCAAGAACTGTAGCGCGGGGATAGCAGTGGGTAACCCTATCCAGTGCTTGCACAGGTGATACTGAGCTGAATATAGAGCCTTTTGGCCAGCTGGCCTTACTATTTAAAACTGAGAGAGGACCTGATTGGGGGGATGAGGGGGTTCGCCAACAGTCCAATATGTGCGATGTATGTTAGCCTGTCATGTCCTGACAGGCAAACTCCTGTGCTTTATCTGCCAGTAAGAAAGGAAAGGTCAAAGGAGACCTACATTCTTCTTGTGACCTCCCTCCTTCCACTCTCTCTGCTCATGTCAACAGGACTCCCGAGAGCCCTGCGTGACACCGTTTCTGAGAGTGAAGTCAGTGATATCTGTATTAAATACCTTGTGAAATGTGAACTGAGTTTTTTTCAGTTGTTGTGCATGTGAGAAACGTAATCAGAAGCTTATAGTTTATAATAACATATTGTAAAAGAAGAAATGTTTTGTCTGTATAAGTGAAAGATACTATGAGAACCGCATTGTTTTTTATAGTGAAATGACTGAACACTACGTACTAAAGTAACACTACGGTTAGAAAAATGTATCCATGTCTTCATATATTGTGGTGGCAGAGGCTGTGTGCGCCATTCATTCACGCAGAGACACGCAGAACAGAAATTCATATTTAAACATTGTTTTTGAGGCCTAATATTCACAAACACCAGTCCATGTTGCATTTTGACCTAAGTGTACTGACCTTCTTTTGATTTAATCATCTGTGTTGTTCTGTGTTTAACAGTAAATTCTATTTTTATTATTGAATTCCACAGTTACGTCCACATTTTCCACATCTAAGAAATAATAGGGCCCCACTTAAGACTGAAGCATGATGACTACTGATAGCTGGTAAAAATTCAGCTTTGCCATCACAGAAATAAATTAAACCTGAAAGTATAATGAAACCGAAAACTGCTAATTTTAAGTTTGTATTAAAAATTATTAATATTACTGTTTTTACTGTATATTTGACTAATTAAATGCAGCTTTTTTAATGCAAAGAAAATCTACCCCAAACTTAGATAGTGTGTGTGTATATTTACATAATATAAATAATCCTAATAAACCAGTGAAAAGAGCTGAGAGGGTGAATGAGAGGGCTGCCAGATTGTAGAGCGTATACGAGAGGCAACAGCTGAGCTGAAGCGAGCAGTCATTGGCACTCAGCAGACCCTCCTCTGTGTTTGAGGGTGAGAGACACGCTGTTCTGTAAATGTCTTCTGCTGAGTGCAGAGCAGGCTCTGTGCTCTGCCATCCTCACCTACTGTATGTTCGGTGTTTTAGCTTCATTTTCTGCCTTTGCAAGACACAGCTGCAGATCCTCCTTTGAAAACAAAAGAGGGACAAAACCGAGGATCAGATTTTGGATGAGGAAGAAGCCAAGTGGAAGCTGTCTGTTCTCCAATTCTGTGATTTGAAACGCTGTAAATACCGTCACTGCAGGCTAACCTAGCTTTTGCGGAAATCGTGCGCCGTGCAATCCGTCACTTTGGTCCATTAATGGAATATCACTTTTGCCTTTGAGATTTCCTGAGACTTTCAACACTGGATCCAAACATGCTGGACACAAACCACTGCCTTCACATCAGTACTTCCTCTTTCGAGGATCAACCAATCCGAAATGGTGAAGATAAGCTATCTGTGAGTCTGGACTGTGATAGACATGCATATCATAGCCTCAAAGAAGGTGGGCATTGTCGTTTTTATGCTTTAATAGAGTAGAAATAAAGCACCCTTCAGGCGTGCACCTAACTTAATAATTTGAATTTAGCTTCATTAGCGTTTATCCCGAGTCTTAGTGCGTTAGACACGATTATTCTAGTGTCTTAGTGGTGAGATCACCATAACTGCTTGTACAGAGCCAAGAGCGAGCACCGGTTGACCTGTAAACCGTGCCAGGCCTGGGGGGTTTGAGGACAGTCAGGCAAGAGGCGTGTTTAATTAAGACCCCAGACACACAGGCTCTTGGATTAACCCAGTTGTCTGCATGATTAGTTTTTTTTCCCCCTTTTGTTTCAAGACCTGGAAGTTGACGCCGCACATTCCAGGTCTCCCTCGGAATTTTCCAGGCTGGCGAAGAGAAGATGGAGAGAGTGTTGGCATTTAAAAGTGTCTGATTGATTTACACTATCAGGCCAGGTTCTCAGAGAGGTGCGAGAGAGCTTGTGTTTCTTCTTCAGTGGGTACAAAAATAGTGCCCAGCAGCTCTAAGGAGTGGGTGGTCAAAAAACAGCTGTTAAAATGAAGTGGGAATAGGAAGAATATAGAACAAATAGCGAAACCTTTCGGATTCAATTTGCAAGTGAGAACCAGAGTGGGTGTTCTGGGATTTTACAGGAACTTGTGACAAAAAGGGGCTCTAATTTAAAAGTGCAGGATTCACATCCTCACAACTGGTCACCAGAGCGGCCGGCAGCCATTTGTTTTGTGACCTTACGCACTTCCAAAAGTGGTTTTCGCCGTAATGCTATAGAAAAACAATGTTGTGTTCCCTAAAGAAACTTTCAGTGAACAGTTCTTAAAAGAAAACTTGAAGTAGAGCTTTTTTTTACGCCATCAAGAACCTTTTGTGTAGTGGAGAGTTTCTGTTAATGGGTTAGTTCCCCCCTAAAAACTTACAATTCTGTCAATAATTACTCACCCTCATTTCATACCAAACCTGTAAGACCTTCATCTTCAGAACACAAATTTAGATCGTTTACTGACCCTCCATAGACAGCAAGCAAAATTCCAAGATCAAGGCACAGAGATATAGCAAGTACATCTGTAAAATAGCTACAAGAACACTCTTTTTGTGCACAAAGAAGAAAATAATACCATCATTTATTCAACAATACTTGACCCCGAGTTACCGTCTTCTGCCATTTTGAAGAGCACCCCAGAACGAAATCAATGCTGTTTACTTTCAGGTAGAAAGCACACACATGCTGAACGTAAACAAGGCTGATTACATTGATTACGTTCTGTCGTATGGTGGAAGATGGTCTCGGGGAGAAGTATAGTTCAGAAAATTATGGTATTATTTTCTTCTTTCCGCAGTTGGGCTTATTTTCTGTGCCTTGATCGTGGTGGTTTTCTTTCTGTCTATGGAGAGTCAGAGAACTCTCAGATGTCATCAAAAATACCTTTATTTGTGTTCAGGGGAGTAATTAATGACAGAATTGTAATTTTTGGGTAAACTATCCCCTCAAAGGTTCTTCATGGAACCACTGATGCCAATAAAGAACCTTCATTTATTAATTTACATATGATTTATATAACCGAATGGAGTGTTTTGGCCGATGTTCTGGTGTCTTTATCTGCAGACGTTGTGACTGTGAAGGTCAGAACAGCTGACTAGTGCACACAAAGCAATGCCATGTGGGTGATGATGTCATTGTGTCAGGACTGACAGGTGCACGCTTGCCTCAAAAGAGTCCTGGGATGCCTTCAATACTCACGGGCCACATCCCTCCTGATGTGACATTTGACATAATAGTAACCGTAACGGCTGTTGTTTCATAGAACAAAGCAGTAATAACAAACGTCTCATGCACTCTACACACCGCCCTTTTTATAATCATTGATCAACTCACTCAGTGTGTTTAGCCAGCACGCAAGTTCCTGATTTGAAGAACGCCTATTGCCTCTCTCAGTTGCACATTTTGAATTTAGGAAAGTAGTTGAGGGTGGTGAAACGAGAAGTATGAAAAAACACCCAAACAACTTAAACATTCACAGTCCCTCCCCTCAGCGTTCACTCTTTAGTAAGAAAGAAACTGAAAGAGGGTCATCTGCTGTCCCGATTGTTAATATCGGATCTGTCTTTCTCTGAATCTGAACCCTTTTCCTCTTTCCCCATGCAGTTCTTCAGCTCAAACTTCAACAGAGAAGGACGCGAGAGGAGCTGGTCAGCCAAGGAATCATGCCTCGTAAGTCAGATTTTACTCTTCTAGTTACCAAGCATCTCATATTTGCATCACCCGTTTGCATATGTACATTGCAGCAAAAGCAGACTGAAAAGAATTAGTAGGTTAATTTTAGCAAAGTTTGTGAATAGTGCACTAGTGTCAATATGTAACAATTTCAAGCTAATGACATTTATAGTACTACAGCACAAACACAACATTTTAAATGATAAAACAAACAATACATTGAGTAAAATGATGGCATCAAAGCAAAGTCTTCGCTGACCATCTAATCTTCTTTACGCTTTCTGTCATCTGATTGATAGTAGTTTGTTTTTTTAGCAAGTAAACCAATTGTATTTTATGTAAAGATTTCCACCTTTAGGTCATGGAACAATGTTTGCACCAAATTACCTATGTCTTTTCTCAGTTTGGGCCTTTAAAATAAATTAAGATCATTTTTTTTATCTTCAAGTATTAGCTCCACATTAAATTTAACGAGCCGTTCAAACCTGATATATCAAATAACATTAACATTAATTTTTTTCTATTGATGGTCTGCCTTTAATGTTTCAAACTATACTAACAGGAAAATCCATTTCGAACCAGCTTATTAAATGTATTTGCAAAAAAGTTTTATGCATGCTCTCAGATGCCACTTGCATTGATATTTAATATGCAGTGACATTCATATATTAAGTGTGAGTAAAAAAAATTGATGCAGCTGTATATTCTAAAGCTCGGTATAATGGCAGTATTCCAACATGTTTGTTATGTAATTTAGCCACAGTGACATGCAGACCCTTGATATGATACTATATGTTGGCATGTCAATAAGTTGCTGTCGTGGTGCAACGATGGCCGCAAGTATTTCATGTTACTATTCGGATATTGCAACATCCACATTCGATCACCCTGCATGAAATGAAATATTCCAACAGTGCTTATGTAGAAATCAACTACATTTCAGAGGAAATAATAGTGAGCTATCTACGTTTATGCATTATGCTGCATAACGCTGCATATTGCTTTCAGGCTCTAGCGTTAATGGATGTGACTGTTTTCTAGATCTGGTGTGAAATAGAAGACTGACTCTTGATTGCCAACACACTGTCATTATGAAAGGGCCTGTTGTTGTGTTATCAGGTGGATCTACTTCCCCTATTGTTTCCACTTCCTTATTCTATGTTCTGCTCATCAGGCGAGAGGATTTGCAGTCTTCACACTGTGCTATCTATGTGGCCTCTGTGGGAAGGAGGAAGTGCTCAAGCAGATTTAGCTTTGCTCTTTAAAAGCGACACCCAAACAGTTTTAAGTTTGAACAATACTGCTCACTTGTTACAATATTAATTTACAAATGCACTTTGATTCACATGTAAACCTGCAGGATCGCATTAAGATTTCATGACTGTTTAATGCAACTGCATGAGGGTAACTGACTTCTTCATCAAAGATTTGAGATATCAATTTACATTGAATGTCTAAGAGAAAGTTTTTTAAAATTCACCTTTTTTGCCTTACAGTGCAGCACAATGTCATTTATCCACAACTCTATAGTATAAGCTTCAGAATGTGTCTATTTTTGGAATGTTTTGAAGAAATGATGCTCTCTAAGCTGGCAAGGCTACATTTATTTGATACAAAACTCAATGCAAACAGTAATATTGTAAAATATTATTACAATTTAATATTGCTGGTTTCTATATTAATTTCTGTTTTCTGTTATGGCAAAGCTTAACTGGCCTTCAGCGATCCTTTAGAAAATTGTTCTAAAATGCTGATTTTTGTGAGCCTCTGCTGCAGAGACTAGGCGGATCATTGGTGACCCTAACTTGTGGTTTCAGAAATTGCAAGTTAGTTACCCAATCATGGCTGTTACATCACATTCTTACTCTGTTATCCCTTTCATATTGCAGCTCAATCACATGTGCAGTTTACTGTCCTTGTGTTTTGTTTCAGCTCTCTTTTAGAGAAATAATGTCTGCTGTTGGTAGTAAATATATACTGTACCTGCACTGTGCAAGTACAGTTTATTACCAGTTTAGGAATATACTTGTTTGGTATACAGCAAAAACTATATTAACTATTAAAATACATTGATTTGGATTTCCCATGGGCAATTACAAGCAGGAGCATATACGCACCTGCTCCTCTTAAACTGAACTCCCTTTGTTCTTTCAGCAGGTGATTTGAGCCAATCTGATATAAGAGGATCTTCTGTTTTTTTTCCACATACGACCTTTTAGTATGACCTTTAATTATGAGTTTTTCATTCTTCTTACAAAGTTCCTCAATATCAAGTATGGTTCATTAAAGGAAACAGGTGGGCACAGATACATGACTATTTGAAAACGTAGAAGTCATGGCATCACAAGTGATTGAGTGAAAGCACAATATGCATTGGGACACTGTTTGGAGTGGAAGCATTTAGGGGTTCTCCTGCTCCCGAACTTGAATGCTTGCTTAATTAATCTGTTGAGTACCTGTCAGTCACAATAACCAAAATGCACATCCTTGTGACTGAACATAGAGTAAGACTGTCTCTTGTTCCATACACAGCACTGAAGAGTCCAGCTGCCTTTCACGAACAGAGGAGAAGTCTGGAGAGAGCACGCGTGAGTGACTTTATCTCTTTACTTCTGAAGAAAAAGTCAAAATCACATTCTTGTCATCATAGATTGACCCTTGTTTTCTTATATACTGGTGCAGACTGAGGATTACCTGAAGAGGAAGATCAGGAGTCGGCCAGAGAGGTCAGAGCTGGTCAGGATGCACATCCTCGAAGGTGAGGGTCACATCATTCTTTTCAAAATATGAAAATGGGAGTTATGTTAAATGATCACAGTATGTTTCTGTCTCTTGCAATAGGCATTTTTTTTACAGTGAAAGGGCCCATAGCCATAACCTTTACTCTGGCCTGTTCCTGTTCTAGAGGGAAGGGGCTGTTTATAATTTTCTATAACCTTTGTATTTTTTTTTCCATTTCTGTTACAGCAGAAAAAGGTAGTTAATCAACATGCAAAAGTGCTAATTGAGTCAGTACACTCTTACAGGGGAATTTAGATGGCATTTACATCAAAGGAAGTGATTCGGTTGTTAATAATCATGTTTGTTTCACCCACAGAGACCTCAGCCGAGCCCTCACTGCAGGCCAAGCAGCTGAAGCTGAAGAGAGCCCGATTGGCAGACGATCTCAATGATAAGATCTCCCACCGCCCAGGTCCCATCGAGCTCATCCACAAGAACATCCTCCCTGTGCACACGATTATTGGTTAGTCCGTAACCACTGTCAAAAACAGCATTTATGTTAACGCAATGTCAGCTTTGTCAGTGTTCGTGTTTAAACACAATAAGCATTTTCTCCAACAGTGCAGATCTATTATTTGCAAAGTTGACAAAAAAGAGGAAGCTTTACCTACATTTATTGTCAGTAAAGTTTCTGTGTCATTTTAATTGCATAGCTCCGTTCAGTAAACTACAGTGAACGAAAAAAAGTCTGTTCACTTAAAAGATTTGCTCACACTGAGTCATTCACTAACCTTCACATGTAAGTGAAAATTTACTGTCGTCAATGTCTTAAAGGGTTATTTCACCCAATTTTGTCATCATTTACTTCCAAACTACCCTCGTGTTCCACAAGTCTTGCGGGTTTGGAGTAATTAATGACAGAATTCTCATTTTTGGGTGAACTATTCCTTTATGAGGGTAGTTACCCATAATCATTTAACCACCCAAATTTTCAGAAGACTAAATGGCCTTTTTGGGCTTTCAGTGGAGACGCAGAAACATCACAGGTTTCATAAAAAAAATAATTTATTAATCTTATAGATTTGAATCGACCCTGCAGTTATCAATGACAAAATTGTCATTTTTGGGTGATCAAACAACACATTTTTACATGTATTTTCAGGTACAGAGTCTCCGAAGGGTGAGAGCTCCTCATTGGACGAGGATAGTAGTGATGCCCTGTCACCAGATCCCCCGTGCAGCCAGGACTCTCCAATGGGACTTGCCCCTCAACACTCTCCCTCTGATATGATGAAACTGAATGGAGACCTCTCACCCACTCAGGTATATTGCTGTTTCAGTTACTCAATATGAGATAAATGAAACATTGCTTTTGTGTTTCAAGTAAGCTAGAGGGCAGCACTGCTCTACTCTTAAAGAGACTGTTCATCCAGGCACACCCACCATCTTATTATGTTGTTTTAAACTTATTTTTAAACGTATGGTTTCTTTTTTTTACTAGTACACGAAAATATACATTTAGCAGAATGTCCAAGCTGCTTTTTTCATTCCTATTTAATTTTTGGATTCAACTGTCATTTTAAATTGGTTTGTTTTTTAAATGGCCTCATTATTATAAGCCACAACGCAACATATGCATTAAGAACAGAGAGAACCAGGTAATAAATGCATTTAAGACCACATGCTGTATTTAATCAGTGAATTTGTTGTAGTTCCTCAATCAGGCCCCACCTCCTCCTCTTATTGCATCTGACTCCTCACCACCACAGAATCTAACCAGTGAAACTAACGTGATAAACTCTTCACGTCCACCGACTGGACATGCAAAGGTAAAGTGACAGCCATCAAACCGTTCATTTTTTAGTCTAAACCAATAAACGTGATTTCATCACTCATTTCTCTTTTTATATTTATTTGCTTTTGCCGTCACCGTAAGCAGCAGTCCAAGTCCAGCACAGATCGGACATCTCAACGATCCAAGAAACCCAAAGATAACAAGCCCAAAGTGAAGAAACTTAAATATCACCAGTATATTCCACCTGACCAGAAGAATGACCGGGAGCCTCCTCCTCAACTGGACTCCTCGTACGCTAAAATCCTCCACCAGCAGCAGCTTTTTCTTCAGCTTCAGATCATCAACCAGCAACAGCAGCACTACAACTACCACACTATTTTACCCGCACCTCCAAAGTGAGTACAACCACTCACCTTATTGTGTGTAATTGTGTATATGCTTATGTCTTTGCATGGGGTTGGGTAAAATCTATTTACTTGATGAGGTAAAACATAATAATTTAATAAAAGTTATTTTCTTTTGTTTAATAAAATTAAAATGTAATTTATTCCAGTGACGCAAAGCTGAATTTCAGTAGCCCTTAAATCAGCCTTCAGTGTCACATGATCATTCAGAAATCATACCAATATGCTGATAAGGAAACATTCCTGAATTATTTATTTATCAAATAATAATATGTCTGCTAGAGCAGTGGTTCTCAGCTGGTGTGGGTTGTGACCCAAATCTGGGTAAATTATCTGTTGCCTTTTGTCACCGGAAATTCCTATTAAATAAAATATACATGTCATGCAATATGCAAGATATGCAACTACCTATATATTCTTGAATAATTAGGTTAACAAAATAGACAAAAACTATAGTTCTGAAGAAGAACTATTGAAAGCCACCCTTTCTAGGCAAGTGTAGACACAGCATACTGATTAATAAATCAAAAAATAATTCTGTTCAAATCCAGACTTCCTGCTGAAAAGCAGCAACCATCGACAAATCCAGGCCCCTCACCTTCCCAGACTATTTCCACATGCTCTACAGTCTCCTCCAATCAAAATGGGCCAAATCGTCAGAGCCAGCCTACAGTGGGAGGAGCTAAGCCCAGCACTTTGCCTGCAAACCTGGATGAATTCAAAGTAGGTTTTAAAATTCAAAACGTCTTCTATTTATTTATTTTTTTACCTAAATATGCAGTCCATCATTTGGAGCTCTAGCGGTTAATAAATAGAACCACTTCTCTCTGCTTATGTCTATGAAGAATCATGCTGGTACTGGGCTACTCCACAACGGTTCCACCAGTACCAGTCTCAAATATAAAAACTAATTTTAGATTATATAGTTATTATAGTGATTCAGGACAGGCCAAAAATAAGGTTTGGAAAATAAATTGATGATGTGCTCATTTATTATATTAATTTTGAACATCCAAACATACATTACAGACTGCAGCTTTAAATTAAAGCAATAACACTGACCAGTAATTTATTTGATTTTGGTTCCAGTATTTTTGGGCGTTTTATTTTATATCAAAGCCGTGAACCAAGCCAACCAGCTCTGAAATAAATCACACTGTTACAGCTTTTGGAGAACTAAAACTATTTCACTCTCTCTTCCAGGTTGCTGAACTTAAACATGAGCTCAAATTGAGGGGGCTGACAGTATCGGGCACCAAGAACGATCTCATCGAACGACTGAAGAACTACCAGGAGCAGAACAGTGGTTCAGCCACAGGTGCTGCAACTACGAAAACAGTCCCTGCTCATTTACCACAGGTGTCAGTACAGTCGTCTGGTGCCTCCCCACTTCAAGCCCCGAAAGATACAGTGGTTTCAATGTCAGCTTTTCCCGTAGTGGCTACAACAAGGGTCCACAGTACAACACCCCCTCAAATCATGCGCTTCAGCAGCACTAGCTCCTCTCCTCCTGCATCTCCTACCCCTTCTGACCGCTCTCTGGCTGGATTGAGTCCTGATGAGGCCAGCTGCAATGGGGATGTGTTTGGAGAAATGGTAGGTCTGTGGTTTGAAGTTTCAGAGCTGAAATGGTTAAAAGAAAATTAGGGGTGCACAAAATATTGGCCCTGTTTACTTTCTTTTAAAAACTTGTGTTTTTCCATTATCAGGTTACCTCACCTCTCACCCAGCTCAGCCTGCACCCTTCTCCAGACCACCCATCCCCAGTTAAGGAGGAGTCTCATGGGCAAATGCCGGCCTCCTGCAGCCTTTCTCACCCGGGTTCGCTGTTACCCACACAGCCTCGCAATCCAAGTCCCTTGGCAACATCAGGGTCTGCTGTCTCTCCTCTAGACAAAGACCAAATGCTTCAAGAGAAGGACAAGCAGATCGAGGAGTTGACACGCATGCTTAGACAGAAGCAGAGGCTGGTGGAGACCCTGCGCTCGCAGCTGGAGCAAGGTAAGCGTGGAGCAGCCACAGAAGTTACAGACAACACTAGTAACTCTGAAATGTTTGTGCTGTCCAACGGAGTGGAAGTGAAGGTAAAGGAAGAGATTAAGGATGAAATGGACACAACAGAGGACCCGCAGAAGCAAGTGCAGCCCCAGAAGAAGATCCAGACGCAGTGTTCGCAGCAGACTCTGCTCAAACTGCAGCAGATTCATCGGCTGCAGATGCAGCAGCAGATGCTGGTGGATCTACCACATGTACAGCAACAGAAGACACAGTTGCTGCAACCGCAAAAACAACAGCAGCAAACGGACCCAGCAAAACTGCAGCAGGAGCAAGGAAAAACACAAGTGTTGCTGTTGCAGCAGCAGAAGACGCAGCTACTGCAGCAGCAGAAGGCGCAGTTGCTACAGCAGCAGCAGAAGGTACAGTTACTACAACAGCAGCAACAACAGAAGACTCTGTTACACCAGCAGAAAACTCAGTTGCAACAGCAAAAGAAGACACAGTTACTGCAGCAACAGCAGCATCAAAAGTTGCAGCAGCTCATCATCCAGCAGAGGCAGCAAAAACAGCTTCAAAACAATCAGAAGAGGCAGCAGACACCACAGGTCAGCAACATTTATCCAATAGCTTAGATATTTATTTGGATGGCATTGCATGTTTTTTTTGTTTGTTTGTTTAATGCCATTCTTGCCTCTGTTTTACATTGTTGTTGTTTTTTTTACTGGTTTCACAGGTGTTTGTCAACCAGCAGTCTAGCACTCAGATTACTACGTCTTTCCCACTGGATCTCCTGAAAGCTCATCCAACACCCACGTTGGTCACTGACAGCAATGGCAACCGTTATCTGATTGCACTCACCAGTAATAGTGTTGAGAGCCTTACTGGAAAGTCACCTCAGAGCAAATCCAATGGACGGATCACTCTACAGGTAACAAAACTATATATATATATATATATATATATATAACTGTTTATGTTTGGGGTCTGTGCATTTGTTTATGGTTTGTGGAAAACTGTAATACTAATTTAAAATATCCTGTATCCATTTTAATGTTTTAAAGATAGTGGCATTGTTGGTTGTGTTTTTCAGCAGCCATACTCCACTCTTCAGTGTGACATGTTTGTTTAGAAATCATTCTGATATGTTGATTTGGTGCTTAGGAAAGATTTTGTTTTACAAATTATGTAATTTTTTCTTAGTATATTAATATGAGTCATAAATGTTGGTTTGTTGTGTTTCAGAGATTGCAGTCGACCCCTTCCAAGCTCCCTAGCCAGTCATCTACTGATATGGCTACTTCTGCCAACCAATCACAGACTGTCAAAGAGCCCATCACTAAAGTATGTGTATATAACATGTGGATGTGCTTTATTCCAACTTGTTACAGTTATGAAAAATAGCATGATATCGAGAACTCTCTATTGATTTGAATTGTGAAGTCTTTGAAGGTACATGAAATACTAAGATGTGCAGCATATATGTGTGAATCGTGTATGATGAAAGACAATAAGCATATGCTGCTTTTAACTTATGAGACAAAATGTGTTAGTTTGAGGGTTTTTTTTTTCTTTTTGACTGTTCTGCAAGTTTGAATAGAGTGAACATTACTGAATTTGAATTAGATGTGTTTGATTTCACACCAGATTTGAACACCTTCTCAGTATTATTCATTCATTATTCAGTATTATTGTTTCGGCCATTCAAAAGCAATATTGTGGTTTAGTATGTGCAAATAAAACAAATATATAACACATACATGTGAACATTTGTGGATTGTATTGTATATGTATTATAGTTAGTGTAATTACTGGAATATAAGGGACTGGGCTGCAGATAGTTGTTCTTTCCCTCCTGTCCACATCTGACTCATGTCAAAATCTCCCATTTTCAGGTTCAGAAAGTAGACCTCCACTTGGAAACCACCAGTGTTAAAGAGTCTAGCCAGTCAGTATCTGCACCACCCAGCTTTGAGCCCTTCTTCTGTGAGGAATCCAACCCACTGAGCAAACCCTCCTCACCTCCTTCGTTTAAGGTATTGCACATGCATTAATAATGTTACTACCCCTTTTTCCTTTTGTCTTTTTCTCCTCCTTGCTTTGTTTCAGGCTAAAGCTAGCATTTCTTTTTTCATCTTCCTCTACCCATCAATTCTAGGAGGACATATGCCCAACTTTTGATCAACACACTTTATTCACCCCTTCCTCCCCAAAGCCGAACCCTCACCCTCCTCAGCGTTTCAAAGTATGCCGTTTAATCATTCTTTCTTTCTTCTTTTTGCTTGCTCTTTCATTCTTTCACCTTCTTTTTCTGTTTAAACAGTTTTTTTTCTTATCGTATCGTTGATTGTATTGTCTGTTTACAGGATAATATCTCAAACAACCAGCAAATAGATGATCTGTTTGAAATCCTGATCAAGAGTGGAGGTAAAAGACTCTTATTACTTTGGAAATTGATCGTTTTATTCTGCAACAATGCTTTTAAATTGATACAAAATGTCAGTAATGACTAGGGATGCAACGGTACGGTGAGCCCACGGTTCGGTTTGTATCACGGTTTTCTGGTTACGGTTCGGTTTCGATACATCAATATCAGTACTGTATGTGAGCTCTAACATAGCGGGAGGTCATTTGCCCTTTCTATTTCAAGTTATCAAGGTACAGAGACAA
>JAUMHQ010000013.1:1879495-1889519 GCA_032361165.1 Enteromius paludinosus | reverse complement strand
TATGTCCATGTACTGAACTGTTATTATTCAACCATGCCAAGGTCAATTCAGTTTTCCATTCTATGGCACCTTTATTTAAATTATACAAAACAAATACTACCATTGCAATAATATTACTGTACCATAATACAACACTATATAATAAAATATAATGTAGTCATGGACCAAGCATCTGAAACAAAACCCATACTGGTTAATAAATGATCAAAAGTTTTGTCCACAGTACCTGATGGATGATCCCAGAGCCTGGTTTCCAAAAGCCGACACCATATTTAGCACCAGAACTAGCCAGGAAGTTGTAAACCTCTTGATTCACTTCCTAGTTCACAGCAAAGAAAACAAAGGTAATAATGCATCAGTGAAGAGTAAAAAGTTATATTTGTAGAAAGTTGAAGCTAAATTTGAGCCAAATGACACATATCCAGAACAAATCACATGCGCATTGTACTTTTTTAACATGACTTTATAACACTGCTCACCTTAGCCCTCTGTAGATCCTGGGCACCTCCGATCTGGGCCTCGATAAGATGGTCACAGTGGATGGTGGATGGCACTGCCACTTTTGGGAGTCCACTGCTAATGAACTGCAGCATGGCCATCTGTGCTGTTGCGTCCTGCATGGCAACCCGATCAGGTCGCAGACGCAAGTATGTGCGCCCTCGAACGATTTCCTGTCCAGCCGGGTCATCCAGATGGCCATAGACAATCTTTTCTGACAAAGTGAGTGGCCGGTTGAGTCTGGAGGATACAATTTCACATGTTAACACAAGACCTACATTTTTAAAAACTGACCAAACACCAGACAAATTAAATAAAATAAAAACAAATAGCAACTGAGACCCCTGCAAAAGGTAAGGAGGGCAGAAGCAAATAATATGGAGCGTAAAATGCTGTAACGCTGTCTGACCTTTTGCGCACAATGTCAATATTTGAGCGAAGCTTGTCGTAGTTGACGTAAGAGTTTGGCTCAAAGCGGCTCATGGCCACCTTGGCCTTTGCGTTGAGAGCTGCCGCCACATGAAAGCGCCGGGCACCCTGACCCAGAGCGAGCTGAAATAAACAAACAGGAAATCATTAAATAAATAACTGGAACACAAACTGAGAAATCAAACAGTAAACAGCTACTTTAAGCAGGGATCCAACACCTTTAACCCAATTAACATTACTTTTCCTTTTTTAAGTGACAATTTACATTGGCGTAATGCTTTAATATAATAATATGTATTTTCTAGAAAGCAGTTCATGAATTTACAAGGTGAAATCACAGCGGCTGTGATTTTACATTATTTATTGCACTTGTAATCCACAATCGTTTAATATGATCATACCTTACGTGTGAAGCTACGATAATTCTGAAATGCATATAATAAATGTAATACAGCTAAAATATTAACATTTGTTTTTATACTGCGTTGTCATGTCAGCAGCGCTGTTGTTCATTTACATCGCCAGCGCCGTTATCCTCTCTGCCCTGTTTTAACCTTGTGTTCACCTTGCGACCAAATTCAAATAGCCAGACACGACAAATAACCAATGACTGGATTGATAAAACTGCTCTATGCATTTCTAATGTCTGGCTTTGGCTGTCCTTTAATAAAGAGCTGGAAATAAAGATAGTACGCCACCCGCGAGGCGCCGCGGTCTGCTATAACATCCTTGGCCACCAATGACCCGAGAACACTTCGTGTGGAGATTCAGCACGAAAACAATCCGTTTACTCAATCTGCGCGCCTCAGTCTGTCACGCACAGCTATGAAAAGCATTCATTAACAAATTATCAGATGCAAATCATGCGCGTTTGCAATAGAAAATGTAAGTTTTTATGTACCTGAAGCCGGGCGACGGTTAAGCAGTAGGTTGCCATTTTGTTCACTGACAAAGATGTGACGCTAGAAGATGACGTGCGGGTATAAAGAACTCATTGTCTTGGAAGGATGTCGAAATATTTGAATCTATTTGTGTCTAGTTTTTAAAAGACCAGCCAGGCTAAAATGTTTACTCTTTCACCTCAGGATTTTTTAACGCAAAATATATCGACAGATGGAGAGAATAAAAGTCGTGGTCAGCTCTAGTAATATATTGTCCAGCTGTTCATCTCTTACTTTTAGGACCTTGTCTAAAATTACGCGAACATTTCTAAATTTCTATTTATGTGCCAGCTTATTTAATATAACAATAAAAGCAATAAAACAGCGGGCAACATTGTATTTATGCAGTGTACATTTATTTAAAACTTGTAAAAAATATAACGTTAAACAGATTCATATTTTTTCTAATAGCCTTACACTACACTAAGGGTCGATTTGTTAACATTAGGTAGCCCAGCTACGTAAGTTCACACGAACTAACAATGAAAAATAATTCAAAATCAATAAAGCATGGATTAATCTTAATGAACACACTATGTCTAATATGTAGTTGCCTTTATCGTCCATCCTAGAAATTGAATGCAAGGCATTTTTGTCTCCTATGTTCGTGTCGCGTCCAGTGGGCGGCAGTAAAATGCTCCGCAGTCTTCAATCCAAAACACCAGAAGAAGAAAGTTCGAGGTCATTGCTCAAAAATGTGAAATAGATTACTAACAAAATAAAAAATGCACATATATGTAAAAATAAATACAAAAAATAAACTTAAAAAGAAAAGCTATAGTATATATAGTACTTCACTTATATTCTTTTTGCAAATGCTATTTGTATGTTGTCATATTGGATATAAAACTTTAAAATAAACAATGAAAAGAGTATATTTTTTAAACAACAAATGTATTTAAAATGGTAAAGATTCTAAAAGGTTTTTTGTCAATTTTTTTTTTTTCATAATAATTTTTAGTAGTTGTATTTATGCCTATGTGATGACATAACAATGTCTTTGACTGCTCCCTTTGCCACTTGCATTACAAAGGTCTTCTTTACGACATGCATGACTTCTTTATGACTGGAGTGTTTGTTTGGAATTTGCCCAGTGTCTCGCTAACTGGCTGCATTATTTCTTTCTCAATGGCAAAACATCATCCAGATTTGATTTTTTGCAGGAAACAGGCTGGCGTTGGTAAGACGTTCTACTAAAATCTACTGCTTAGAGCTGGTTTGATTAAGAGTAAATTGTGTTGAATCTTATTTTATCTTCCCTATTTTTTGCAGCCATTGGAAGACAGTGTGAAAAATGTAAGTAAGCTCATTAGTTTGTTTTTTTCTAAAATTTGAAAATATTATTTTTACATTTCTTTCTTCTTCTTCTTTTTCTTCTTCTTTTTTAACTTTACTTAAACTGAATAAATCACTTTTTATGTGCATAATAAACAGAACAAAAATAAATGTTCTTATTATTATTATTTATATATAGAGAGAAAATTGACTGTTAGAGGTAACACATAAACATTTTTAGACAAAACTGTTCGTACTGCCTACATACGTTCTGTAAATGTATAAGAATGACATCAACGTGTATTATAAGTGTAATTTACAAGGTGAAATCACAGCGGCTATATTGCACCTTATGTGGGAAGATACGATAATTCTGAAATGCATATAATAAATGTAAAAATGCTGAAATATTAACATTTGTTTTTATACTGCGTTGTCATGTCAGCAGCGCTGTTGTTCATTTACATCGCCAGCGGCATTATCCTCTCTGCCCTGTTTTAACCTTGTGTTCACCTTGCGACCAAAACATTTCAAAACTTGAACAGTGCAAGCAAGTGCCTTGTCAGTGGCTTTGCTTCGAGGACTTGTCTTGTACCACCTATGTCCTTAAGATGAAACGTACAATGTTTAAACTCTGACTTCAACTGGAAAGCTCAAACTGGTGGCAATGACCAAATTCTTAACTTAGAATCTGTCTTTTTGTTTCTTATTTTTTTAAGGTGATGGCAGGTGTGTGATCTGTGACTCTTACGTAAGGCCTTGCACACTAGTTCGTATTTGTGATGAATGCAACTATGGATCTTACCAAGGGCGCTGTGTGACCTGTGGAGGTCCTGGAGTATCTGATGCCTACTACTGCAAAGAGTGCACCATCCAGGAGAAAGACGTGAGTACATATGATCTGTTCTACATTTGACAACACTGTTTAACAGACTGACACCAAGTCTATTACCCAGTATAAGGAATTTTTCTTAAATCATTAGATTGTTATTTAATGTCACATAAATGATGTGTTTTATTATGTGCTGTAGGCCTGTGGTTTGTATCAAGTTTCTAAAGAACTGTTTGTTTCATTGTTACCCAGAGGGATGGCTGCCCTAAGATCGTGAACCTCGGCAGTTCGAAGACTGACCTTTTCTATGAGAGGAAAAAATATGGCTTTAAGAAGAGGTGAAGAAACAGAGGGATTTAGTTTCTTTGCTATATTTGTACCTTCTTATCAGGCTTAAAAGGTGACAATAAAAGGTGTACACTGGTCTTCTTTTCTTGCTTTAAGGACCTTAAAAAGTATAAACATTACCAATATTTACCAAACCCTGTGATGCACTTGTGCCAACCTGCTTGCTTATTGGATATATATTTAGATCATTATTTATTACAATCATAAAACCTGCGCAATAGTAGACAGCAGTAGGTTTCACATCTTAATATAATATACAAACAACAATTCCACACAATATACAAACATTTATTTAACTCGTTACAAATATACAACCCCCCAAAAATATAATATATCAAATAACACTTTAAGATTCCACCTATTAACATTAGACTAATAATGAAATGACTTCTAGAGCATTTATTGATATTATTTTAATAAAATTTGTTATATTAAAATTACTTAATAGACAGTGAATAGTGAACGGTGACAAATTCATTGCCCATCTTAATGTTAATGATTACTGTAAAATATAACATAAACATAAAATATAAACATAACGTAAACACAAGTATTCCGCAGTCTTGATAGAAATATGTCTAATAAACACTTGCCTTGTCCAGTAGGTGGCAGTGAAACGCTGCGGAGACGACGATTCAAAACATCCGAAGAAGAAAGTTCGGAGGTCATCGCCGCATCGCCGCTAGTGTGTGGCTAGCAGTCTGCGTTTGCTCTTTTATAATGGCCAAACATCACCCTGATTTGATCTTTTGCAGGAAACAGGCTGGAGTTGGTAAGTTTTCCGTGTATGAGAGCTATATGTGGAATTAAACAGCACAGTTTAATGGTTATTTAATATATTTGTTTAACGAACACATTTTAGCTAACAATGCCGTGAGAATGTTAGCTAGCGCTAATATCAGACGAATGAATAGTCAAATATAACAAAAAACCGGAGGAGATGGTTTATTGGTTTGGGTAACAGTTTAGCCATCTATTTATTTTAAGAAAAAGCTGGAATTGTTGTGGAAATGCGCTTGGTGGTTTGTTTACAGCGCCTCAGTAGTTGGAGGGCAGTAACGTTACTGTCATTTAGCATTTTTAACCAATTGCTTATTTTTCCAGTTTAAACAAGTGTGAGTAACGTCGAATCTAATTAGTTTTTTCCTTTCTTTGCAGCCATTGGAAGACTATGTGAAAAATGTAAGTATCACTCTTGATTTAAAGCTTGATCTTTTATTATTATTATTATTATTTCTAAGAATTCTCATGTTTTCAGTTATGTATTGTTTAATGAAATTTAAAGGTTTGGTTAAAAAAAAATTATTACTTGATGTGCATACTAATAAGTGCTGTCCAACAGTAACAAAATACTGTTAGGCTGTTATGTGATACGATTCTGTGTGATAAAAATGGTTCTTCTTTATTGTTGCACTCTTTAACTCAACAAAAGGCTATTTCATTTCTTTTTAAGGTGATGGCAAATGCGTCATCTGTGACTCTTACGTCAGGCCTTGCACACTAGTTCGTATTTGTGACGAATGCAACTATGGATCTTACCAAGGGCGCTGTGTCATCTGTGGAGGTCCTGGAGTATCTGATGCCTACTACTGCAAAGAGTGCACCATCCAGGAGAAAGACGTGAGTACATATGACCTGCGCTTCTAAATCCTGTTTGACAGACTGATGCCAAGTCTTTATTGCCCAGTTTCAGTGATGTTACTATAATTTTTTTTTTTTTACTATTTTAGTTGCATTTTAATCTCAAGATGAGTAAAATATCAATGTTCATTGTTACACAGAGGGATGGCTGCCCCAAGATCGTGAACCTCGGCAGTTCGAAGACTGACCTTTTCTATGAGAGGAAAAAATATGGCTTTAAGAAGAGGTGAAGAAACAGAGGGATTGTCTTTGTCACAGTCGTTTTTTCTTTCAAGAGTTTTCCTTTTTGTTACCAGAAACGTTGCTACAATAAATCTTTTTTTTAATGCGGTGATGTTCGTTATTTAGTTTGATTTCATACTTACTATCTGCAGTCTTTTCGTATTTACCTTGCTTATAACAATACTTTTATTTTTCATTATTAGATGGCTCCAAGGATGAATGTGGTCTCTGTCAGTATTATAGAGATTTCAAGATGAGACCCTGGTGTATTTCAGGTTTATTTGTAATTGAAAATCCAGCATTAAAGGAATAATTCACCCTGAAGTATACATTTCTTGCCGAACACAAAGATATTTTGAAAAAAGTTTGTAATTTTGGGTCACGATTGACTTCCATAGTACCTTTTCCCCACCTGAACAAAACAGCCCAGTTACAAACCTTTTTTCAAAATATCTTTGTGTTCTGCAGAAAACCGAAATTCATTCAGATTTGGAAATACTCAAGGGTGAGTAAAATGATGACAGAATAAAAATTTTTGGGTGAACTATTCCTGTAATGTGTCGCATCTTTCTATTATTTTTGGTGTTTTAGCTACACACACTGTATCTGATATTCTCTCAGGGGCACTAAATCACAGGAAGGAAAGACATTCCAATAATTTGACCTTCGTTTATTTACCTTCGTTTAATCTCATTACTGTATGGGCAAAATACAATATCGATCTGTCGTCAAAATTCATATATATCAACACAAGCACATTTTTAGTATGCATTGTCCCTGATTTGCTTTTAAATGTGTACCCTGCCCTGTTTAAATAAAGAAATCTGTGATTTGAGATTATATAAGTTTGCAAGGCATAAGCCGGTCAGAACCTTTAGGGAATTGCAATTCAATGAATGTTAGGTAATCTTGATTGAAATATGATCACTTGTGAAGAAAATCACCACGAATGGCAGCATTCTTTCTCAGACAGGATTTTGTTTGGTTCTGATCAGTATATCTGCATATCACACTGCTGTTTTTAGCCCTTCCCAGTTTGTGTTATGCAACCCTTTTTTTTGCATCCGTTACACAACGCTCCACTCTCATCTGAAATTTTTAATTCAGTTAGACATTTTCTGAGGCATCGAAGCATTTTTTTGATCTAATAAATTTACATGTTATAAATGATATGCAGACAAGGTACATTTAACTTCTTTAATATGTACAACACAAAACATCTGACAACAAGACGCTGAGACATTTACAAGTCAAAAAAGGCAGACTTACAAAGAGGATTCACTCCTCCCCAAAAAAAAAATAATTAGAAAAACATTGAAATCTGACAAAACAAAGATTCTTTACTGCAACAAAGTCGGCATCTCATATGCGCAAGTTTCCTTGTATTTACACAGAAGAAATGCTTATCGTCTTGAACAGCCGTCAAACGCTTGCATTTAATAGTCTTGTCCCTCATCTCACATTTCACTCATCAGAAAGGAAGCTCCAGGAGAAATGACAAACCGTAGGTGCACTTACAGAAAGTGCCAACAGACCACACATATGCAAAGTTTAAACACCTGATTTAAGTGAAGTCGTTCTGCACTAGCTAAAGAAAACATGTTTTGCAGAGTCCGATCAAAGTTGGCTTTGGTCAAGATTGCATTACATATCAGATACCCTTTCAGCAGAACACCTGAAAAACGCCAAATGTGTTCATGTGTGAATTGTGCTAAATGAAACCTTAATAAACATCAACGCATTCCACGTCACGCAATGAACAGGGAGTACAAAGTATTGACTGTTTGTGAAACTCGATACGTTTCAAAATGACAAACTGCACAAAACATGTGCCTGAAATGCAGGAGATTAAAATGCAGCAAGAAAGTGGCAAGCAGGGGGCTGAAGCCCATGAGAGGTTTGAGTTTCTGATATGTAACTAGCGCACTTTTTAAATCGGGCGCTCTGCTGAAGACACTTACGGATTTATATCGACTCTGAGCTATGAATAGTGCGGTTCGCACTGCAAAGCCATTTTGTAAAATATCTGAAAAAATATATATCATATGGTACATATGAAAAAAAAGTCCTATTTCAGCACTTTTTCTAAGTTCTAAGCAGATATAAGAGCTGTCACATGTACAGTGTTATTTCTGTACATAAACTAACCTCCAGGAGTCCCACCAAGGGCAAACTTCCATGCTGAAGTAAACAAGATATGATTTTAGAAGATCTACTCTTCTAAGAGACACAATGTAAATAAGTTTTGCAGATATACAGAGCACATATTTTCAGTACATCATCTGCTGAATTCTAGCACTTTTTGACAGTACTACGACATTTACATCTCTTGTAGCGCAAAAACATGAAAAATTTACAATTCCTGCTTTTACAGGTTTTTTTGTGATACATTCTCCCCGTATTTCAACAATGGCATTTTATTTCCAACTTGCTGACGAATTGCACCACTTAGTGGTACATCGTACCAAGTTTGCCAAAAGGTATTCTTAGCAATAATGCAATTTCTCAGAGAAGTCAAAGATAAACATACTGAAGATATAAGTCAATGCCAGTCATTCTTGACCAGTGACTTCCAATATACACCATTTCCTAAAACTAGATTTTATAAAACTTGTCATGAAACAAAAACAAGTGAGGGAAAACCTCTTTTACCCTAGAGGAATACAAAAAAAGCACTTAAAATGGATATACATGGGTGTGCTTTTGCACTGAAGGAAGATTCGAATGAAGGGGATATGTTGTTGTTGTTGTTAAGAGTGGCTGACAAGATTTTTCAAGAATATCACTTAATAATTCATTCAATTATCTCCTGTTTCTCCTCTTCATTCCACACCATTATTAATTTATTGCCTTTTAAAAATGCAAATAAATCAATAACTGTTTAAAGGTCTTCAGCCGGTGCACTTGGAAAAAAAGAGAAAAGGTTGTTAATCACCACATTAGTAACAGTTTTACTTGACCTATAAGTGCTGCTGAAGTGCGTGAGGCTGTTGTTTTTATGTGTTTATATGGAAACTTTCTGTGTGCACGTTTGTCTCTTACAGCTGCCCGAATTTGGCTTCATAGCGTGCCACAATGTTCTTGCAGCGCCCAAAGTCCTTGCGTAACTCTGCCACTTCCTGCCTCAGAGCAGAGTTCTCTCGCTCCAGAAAGGCTGCTCGTACGGTGATCTGGTTCTCTTTTAGACGCCTGGCATCTCGTGAACGTTTGGCTGCAATGTTATTCTTCGTCCTCCGCTGCCAGTATTTCTCATCCTGTAATTTTGGGGAATGAGATTTTTTTTTTTATCCATTTTGAGAACGACACTGTGTTGATGTAATTTACAACTCATTATGACATCTTTGTCACATTGCCATCTCACTGACTGTATAATTAAATTCTGGCCTCAGGCACAAATACTTCTTGTTCAGAGTCAAGTATAATGTTAAATCATATTAAGGCAATATTTCGGCAAGAATATTTTATGAAATACTAATGGTTTTTATTAGTGCTGTCAAACAATTAATCACATCCAAAATATAAGTTATTGTTTACATATACACACACATATTATATATATATATATCTCAAATACAAGCACATGCATGCATGTAGTTAAGAAAAATATGTTCTGTTTATATATATATATATATATATATAATGTAATATAAAATATAAATGTATATAGATTAAAAATGTATCTGTATATACTAGGGATGTAACGGTATTGTAAATACTGTCGTACCGCAATATAAAATCTTTTTGATAATACCGTGGTTGCGTGACTCGATAAAATGATAGGTCTTCTGAGAAAAGTTTGCTCAGGCGAATGGAGCGAACGGGAGGTAGCGGGAACTAC
>JAUMHQ010000013.1:1863177-1879395 GCA_032361165.1 Enteromius paludinosus | reverse complement strand
GCTCCATTCGCCTGAGCAAACTTTTCTCAGAAGACTTATCATTTTATCGAGTCACGCGACCACGGTATTATCGAAAACATTTGATATTGCGGTACGACGGTATTTACAATACCGTTACATCCCTAGAATCTACCAATGTAAATGATCATGAAAATAAAGAAAACACATTGAATGAGAAGTGTCCAAACTTTTGCCATATATATATATGAATTCAAGCCCTCATATATATATATATATATATATATTTATTTATTTTTTATTTTTGTGTGTGTGTGTGTATATATGTGTGTCTGCATACAGTGGATACGGAAGTTTTCAGACCGCCTGAATTTTTTCATTCTTTGTTATATTGAAGCCATTTGCTAGAATCATTTACGTTCATTTTTCCCCCCATTAGTGTACACACACAGTACCCCATATTGACAGAAAAACATGGAATTGTTGACATTTTGCAGATTTATTAAAAAAGAAAAACTGAAGTAATCCCATGGTCCTAATTTTGTTTTGTGATATAAAATAGTGAAGTACAGGGTGGGAAAACGGTAACAATGGCCATGACAAACTCAAAATTACACATAAAAAGATTAACCTACTAGAGTACCTTAACTGGAACATACACTAAATGAATTTATTGAGGTCCATACATCAAAGACAAAAGCAGAACACCTCTGCCTCCTCTGTCTTTTAAAATCACCCATTGTTGGCTAATTTCTCTGGTCTGATTGAGGTCAAATATTGATGGAGGAATGAGGGGTTCAGATGTGTAAGTTGGAAGATTATAAGCAAACTTGCTCTTCACAACCCTCTGCGTTTGCCCTCTAAGGTGCAAGGAGTGTTTGGTATGCAATTTCACGTCTGGGCGTCAAATTGACTGCGTCCTGTACTTAGTAGAGATCGCTCGCTGATGGAATGATATGCTGTTGTTATCTCAAGCTGTCTCACAGGAAGCAACTGCTGCATGATGGGAAAGTGGATGGAGATTACTTTGATCAACACTCTCATTAACTCTTCGGGTTTTTTTTCAGCACGTAAACAGACACTAATTTAGCATATGTCTGTCAAACCTACGTTCATTCACTCGCATAGTAGACTTGTAAGATTTTTTTTTTCTTGAGCGGCAACTTCTCGAAGAACTCTTTTGACAGAATTGGGGTTAAAAAAGGACCATCTGAACTTCATAAAGAAAATATGAAAATCCAGTGATAACCCTCAGGGAGTCTCCTAGGGCAGCTCAGACTAAAATGATCAGTCATTAAAACTTCTCTAATGCCTCAAAACAAATACATTTTTGTCAATCAGTCAATAAAGGCAACAGAAATGAGTTCTGCTATTAGGTGGTCTTCTTTTTGACATAGCGATTTAATATAACTTTGGCCTTAACATAAATTACCCAAATCTCATCTGCAGATACGTATTCATGATCATGATGACCAAAATAGATTTTTAAGCCTTATGCGTGAAATGGTCTCAACTTATGTTAGCTTGTAAAACATTGGTTGGCCACACTTTATTTTAAAGTGTCCTTGTTAAAGTGTAATTATACATTTAAGGAAAGAGTAAAATTACTTTGTATTTACAGTACCACTGTATATGGCTAGATTATTGAATTCAAGCCCTCATATATGATGTGTAATCTGCCGTGATGTGTCCGAATATTTTCTCTTACGCAGTGTTAACTCTTGTGTACAGTTGTCCCGTTTCAAACAGTGTGATCAATTTTTTGTATTTATCATTAATATGTTCATGCATGACTGTGGTGGACTGAAATCAAGGTTGAGCAGTACATTGGCAGTCCACTCTTGCTGACAGTAGTGGTGTGTGAGTTAGTGGGACGCGTAGACTATTGGCAGAGCACTGATAAGACTCTGCACTGAAGTGGCAGGCGGCTGTGTGCGGGTGAGCTGATAATGTTTAGGATTGTTGACTTCTTCACGGCTTTATGACAAACTTTTCAGCTGAGCACAACCTCCTCGTCGCCGTCGTTTTTAACCCAGCAGATCGCGCCCGCCAGACCCTTTGTGTGCATATCTCCACTATTCTGATGATCCAGCCACCCTTTATCAGCCAATTGCTGTTAAGAGTCGGTCACACTAGCTTTTAGCATGCAAAATTGCTTTTGCCCCAGACTAAGAACATCACTGACAGTCAATTTGTGACACTTACATCCTCTCTTGGTCAAAAACATCTTTTGGCTTTTCACAAAAGAAAACTTTTCGCCTGTAATTTTGTTTTCGCCCTGGAAATATCGTGATTTTCTTTCTCCTTTGAGACTTAAGAAATGAGAGCGTCTAACAGCTGTTCAGTTGAAAGTCGGCCAGGTCCAGGGTTGCGTTTATGTTCTTATTGCTTTCCTCGTCTCTGATGTCTTGTGGCGCCTTGAGCAACGTTTGTGTTGTGAAAAGTTGCAGATTTTAATTGAGTTTTCAATTGGTAAAAGATTCTGTTCTGCTTATGAACTCAGCGTCACAGGCGGCTCAACTGAAACTAGATTACACTGGATTTAAAGGCTACAGCTCTGCAGCACTGGAGAAAGCCCAAGTTTGCTGGTGTGAACAACAAGCATCTTTGATTTTATTGTTTTTCCCCAACTTTTACAAGGCGTAATCACATTACTCGATCTTTGGAAGTTGCCATAAAGCTGAAGCGTGTAATTTCTTCACCTTTAGGGCAACCAAACTGCAGAGGGCAAAAATAATTGTTTCCAGACATGTTATACTGCATCATCTTTGATGTTTATCAAACAGATAATATCGCTCCAAACTCATGTCATTGGTTGAGCTGGAAGTTGACCACTGAAACACAGTTTACACTCTGTTTATTTGACTCTGCACAGTGGTATTTTAACATTTATACAATGACCACCTTTTAAATGGCTCATATTTTAATGTATTTTATTTTAAGCACTGTTTTTAATTTTTTTCATTTAATTGCACTTCCTAATGTATATTACATTTTGTACCCAGCGCTAACCGTTCAGAGGAATTGTGACAGTCCCCTTCTAGTCCCACAAAACCGGTCTGTAGCTGATATAGAGGAACTGGCTGCCAACTATGAGCGTAAACTCATTGAGGTGAGTACTGGAGCTACCAACTTTCCTTCTCTAACCTCAGTGTCATGTAATGTCAACGTTTAGCGCTACGAATTAAATATCAGTAATTCCTATATTTCAATTTCTTGCAGCATTTTGTGTGATTTCTATTTAAAGTTACATACTTTAATATGCGTTGTAAATTCATTTTGGCTGCATTTACACTTAATATACAGAACAGTTTCTTTGTCCATATCCAATTTTTTGGGGGTAGAATTTTAAACTGAAACAAAGAAGTAAGATTATATTATTTGAGGGAACTCAAATGAATTGATGAGAGAAAATGCAAACACATGAGCGAATAGCCATAATAATGAAGATTGTTTCATTTGTTTAAACAAAACCAACCACGTCGTCACCTCATTGCTGAGAAATATCATGTAGCTTTTAGTAGCAAAACAGTTGTATTTAGGGGAGATCTTTTAACTTATTTTTGCATTTACAGTAGTGTGTATTTTTAAGCAAGTAATTTATTTATGGGTACTTTTGCTTAGCTGTCGACCTCAATAAGGTTTTTCTGACATGGGTGTGAAGGCTACCTCCTTGTAGTTTTTAAATGTACATGAAGGCTTTATTTAATTTTAGTTGGCAAGCTGGCATCCTTTTTTGCTTCTGCCCGGATGTGTAAAAGTGTTGCAGTTTTTCTCTGCCTACATATTAAGCATATTTATTTTAGTTTCCACAAGAGCAGCAGTGAATATGGACCATATGGAAATTTTATTGCATTTGTGGTGTGTTTATGCAGCTAAATGAATATTTTTTTAAAGGTTTGCTTCTACACAAAGTAAAAGCAATGGTACAGTATCTCGACTGCAGTTACTGCGTGAAATGATATACAGTAAAGACCTGCGTGTACGTCTATAAATCTATTTAAATGATTGATTTCACTATCTGTTTCTGCCACGAGCGTACAGTCGAGCATACTAGTATGTTTCACGTATGTTAGATGCACTGTAAGTGTGTACTTATGTCATCCTAAATGCATCAGATGATTTAAAGATGTCATCATTCTTCTGAAGTAACACCAAAGGAGCCTTGCATCTCTCTCTCTCTCTTTCTCTCTGCAACCCACACACTTCCTCTCCCAGTCTTCTTTCAAATTATCACTGTGGAATACTCTTCCTCTGTCTTGGAAGCTGTCGTAATACTATCACACACCAGTTAATGGCCCTGTGGGACTCCAGGCAGAGAAAGTGATCAGACTGCCTGTTTTGCTGTGAGCTCTTGCGCTGTGACCTCAGATGGACTGTGGAAGAAAATGAAACTCACTGCAAGTTTGGCATATATAAGCATGTGAGCTCCTGAAAACATTTCTAAAGAGAAGTACAAGTAAAATAAATACATTTAATTATAATCTTTTAGTATCTAATTTTTTTTTACACACCAGTGACCGCCCGTGGTTGACGTGTTAAACTTTCAGTGGGAGTCAAAATAAGTCTTTTAAAAGGAGAATGATTACATCGAACAAACAATGAGTTAAATTTATAGATCTAAGATTGTTAAGGGTTTTTGGAAAAACAAATAAAGCTGGCCTATATCCTGTATTGGCAAGATCACTAACAAACACACTTGATGTACACTGGGTGAAGAAAGACACTATATTTATTAGAAAAGGACCAAAAAATGTAAAAGGATAGTACACACAAAAATGAAAATTCTGTCATCAGCGGCAGATTATTGAAAAACAATTTCACGAGTTTGCGCTTCCTCGTGAAGGTAAATGAAGGCAAATTTGGCGTGACTCCGAACCCTAGAGCTTTGAACCCTGGCGAGGGCAAGGGCCCGGAGCCTGGCTCAATCCCTGCATGCCCCCGGAGGGAGGAGAGGAAGGTAGTTGGACTGGGGGAAGACGGGCGGAGCAGGGATGCACAAAAAGCGAGATGCGTAGAGTAATATGGTTGGACAGGTGTAACGAGGAGATGCCGTGCTCAATCGTCCAGCGCTCCTCCCGAAACACGTTATTTGCAAAATGTTACTAATTTTTTAGTACAATGAATGAGATTCTTAGTACGGTTACTCCACACCAAAATGAAAGGAGATCGGTAAAATAATCAATGTGCCATCAGGGGTCCAAGCGTAATTTTGAACACTCTCCTCCGCATCACTGTAGCGCCATTGTGTAGAGTATCCACTGAATGGGAATAGCATAGGCTGTTCTATGTCAGCGGCACCACGTGAATGCACTGTTTCCACTCAAATGAAAGGGTAAATAAATGTAGAAAGCATATCCTTGTGACGCAGCTGACACAGAACAGTGTGCGCTATTTGCGTTAAGAGGATACTCTTTAAAAAAGGCGCTATGGTGATGCAAAGGAGACAATTTGTTCAAATAAAATTATTTTTGTTTCCTTTGCGTACGAAACATATTCTCATAGCTTCGTTAAATTACGGTTGAACCTCTGATTTCACAGGGATTATTTTACGGATCGCCTTGCTGCGTTGATTGTGTTAATTCCATTGCTATGGGAGAGTCAGAAAGCTCTCAGAATGCATCAAAAATATAAGATTATGGTTGTCTCAGCCATAAAAGTTCTGAAAGTTTATTCATGTTGACATTTAATGACACAGAATTGTTCATAATTTCTACAGGAATTTTGGAATGTTCTTTTGAATTATTGTTATTATTATTAGTACTAATATCTATTTATTAATTTACAGGAATAATCTGCTATGGCAAAGTAGTTTTTTTCTGCATGTAAATACTATGTACTTATAATAGTAACTACAATAACTGGGTAATAACTAGGTATTAACCTACCCCTACTGTAAACCTAACCTTAACTAATGTAGTTACTGTATATATTACAGTACTTTCTTGGGTAAGTACACATGCTGAAAAAAAAGTAACCAGTTACCTTACCATAAAAGAAATGAACATTCTGTAAGAAAGACATTAAGAAAGGAATTAATGAAGAGTCCAGCCATAGGTTTTTGTGTATTATTCCCTTTATTTGTGGCTGAATAATTTTAAATTGGCAACCTGTGATGAATAAGATGATCCCCACCTCTTGAAGGTGCTTTGAAGTCTAGAGAACTTTTCAGTTTCAAGCAGCATAGGTCCTAGTAATGGAAAGAACTACTGAACATCCCTCTTTGATCCAAGTCTTCATTAGGGATGTGATGTACGGTCATCACTACAGGGTTAGCATGTTTACCGAACCTCTGCTCTACAGTCTTCACACCTGAAGGTTGTGACAGCTGATAGTCAGTGTGGTGGTTGAGGAATATTAATGAAGCCACTTCTTCAACACTCCAGGTGAGTACAGGCTAATGACTCCAGTCATGACTCAGGCTGTGGTAGTTAGAGTAATTAAAAGACTTTGTGGCTATAGTGTCACATCAGACTGCATGAGGCATTACATCAAGAGCACTTTACTGTTCCACTGGCTTACATATCTGCTTGTCACTTGCTTCCTGTTGATGGCATTATAGAACAGTGTGTGGCACTTAAAGAAATTTGTCATTAGGGCTTGGCGATTATGGTTAAAATGCTTACAGTAAATGTGTTTTAGAAAGCTTTTTTTCTTAATCTGAGAAAACCAAAGCAAAACAGCAGTTGCAGTCATAAAGAAATTGCGTTCTATGCCTTTTCAAAAGAGGAAACACATTGAAAGATTGATTTACTGCAGTGGCCCAGCAGTAGGGATGGGTACTGAAACTCTGTACTTAATCGGTACCGGTGCTAAATTCTAAAAAACCCGAAGTATCATCAACAATAAACATTAGTTCTCACATGAATTGGTAGACTGTTCATAAATTGTTATCCAAAGTAGATACTAAATACTTTTCTTTTTTTCTCTTTCTTGTGAACAAAGAAAACATCATGATCATGCGTAATGAATCATAAATCATGATGATGTACCCAAATTAGTTAATGTCTTAATTAATGTGTAGTTCATTCATGAAGTCATGAATGAAAGACTCTGAACTCATGTTAGTTCCTGATAATTCATGAGATATTACTGCATGAAGCAATGCATAATTCATGCATTAATCTATGCATGAATTCATAGTAATTCATGTACCCTTACCGCAAAGTGTTACCAATGAGGTTTTTGTCTATCAAATAAGAGTCAGCTCACACTCGCCTAAATGAGTCATCAGCAATTCGAATCTTTTTCTGTTTACGGCCACACGTCACAAAGTAAGAAATTTGCATAATGTCCGCCCATGTTCTACGTCGCAAACAACTTTCCCCGCCCACAAACAGTACAATTTCCTGCGCTGTCATTTAGTTATGGTAATGGGCATTTCGTTTTCCAACACACGCTATAGCTGTAGACCAATCATGAAGGACTGTGCCATCTGACCAATCACAGAAGTGTGGGCTCACAGAAAGGAGGGGTTTAGACAGACTGATTCTTCGAACTGCTTCACATGAGTCGTTTACAAATCATTTAGAAATGGGGTAAAATTAAATCTATTTTTGGAGACAACTAAAGTGTTTTTTGACCTTGCATACACATAAACCTGTTTTAAGAGACTCATAAAGCAATATTAGCAACCTTTAAAATGGCATAATAGGGGCACTTTAAGAAATAAAGCAGAGATAATAGAAAACTGGGAAAATTAAGATATAAAGCAGGGCTTACCTAAAAACTAATTTGTAGTGATGAAAATTCATTCACTTTATTTATTGTACATTGCAAGAGGTTACAAACTTTTATTACTTTTAATTCCAAAATTTTAAATTTAAACGAAAGGAATTAAAAAAATTCCTTTTCGTTTAGTTTTTCGAGTGAAACAGCCAATGCCCCACACAAAGATTTGTTCTCACCATCATCCAGTTTATCTGGAATGATACGAAGAAACAGAACAAAACTGAGACCGGATAAATCTAGAAGTAATGTGGCAAAGTTCTCTGAACCTTGAAGACACTCAAATTAAAAGGGTTAACAAATTAAAATGGATTAACGTGTCCATGTGGTGTGGCATCTTTGTAGTGGTGGTGGAATTAAAGGTTGTGCCACAGAAACTGGGCTGAGAGGTCACTGCCACGGAGGTGTTGCGTCTGTGTAGTGGCCACCTGTGTCCATCAGGACACCTTCTGCACAGGGGAGACCAGACTCAAGAACTTCATAGCTGTGACCCTCCTCGTAGCACCACCTGCTCAAATTATACCGTCTGGATTATGGACAATAGGCTGGTCACGACATTGACCATATTATGAGATTGGTTCCATTTTAATCAACTGAGCCGTCTACACTTAAATCTCCTGACACACTCCAGAGACACATTATATTTTTTGAATTTTTATTTTACAACCTGAAATCCTGAAATGTTGCGATGTTATTATTATTTTGTATTAATGAAATAAAATGAAAACTAAAAGACTTTCTAATCACATGAGCCAATATTTTATTCACAATAGAACATAGAGAACATAACAAATGTTTAAATTAAGAAATTATACACTTTTATCCACTAAATGAGCTTATTTCAAATTTAATGCCTGTTACAGGTCTCAAAAAAGTTGCCACAGGTGCAGCAAAGGGTTGAAAAAGCAAGAAACTCTGAAGAGATTCTGGGAGAATATCTAGCAACGAATTAAGTTAATTGACATTGGGTCTGTATCATAAAAGGGATAGTAAAGATGGGAAAAGGGTTATAGTAGGTTAAAAAGATTGTGAAATGCTATTAAAACAATGTTCCTCAACATCAAATTGCAAAAGCTTTGCAAATCTCATCATCTACATTGCATAACATCATCAAAAGATTCAAAGAAAACTGGAGAAATCTCTGTGCGTAAGGGACAAGGCCAAAAGCATGACTTGGTGGTAGAAGAGTCAGCAGGCCAGTCTGCAGTCCAGATCTTTCACCTATAAAGAACATTTGGCGTATCATTAAATGAGAAGTACGTCAAAGATGACCACAAACTCTTTAGCAGCTGGAAACCTAAATCAGGCAAGAACGGGACCAAATTTCAACACCAAAACTCCAGAAACTCATAACTTTGATGCCCAGAAGTCTTCAAACTGTTTTGAAAAGAAGAGGAGATGCTACACCATGATAAAGATGTCCCTGTCCGAACTATTTTGAGACCTGTAGTAGGCATCAAATTTAAAATGAGCTCATTTTGTGGATAAAATGAAAAAAATCCTCTGTAAAGTATGTGTATGTATATATTTAGTGATTTCAAAAAGCATCCATATACCTTAATTTGCATATTCTGCAGCGTTGTTTATATTTATGTATGCAGTTATGCAGTGTATATGTACTTATTGTATGTATACAGTGACCAGAGTTGGGTATAATATGTTACACAGTAACGCATTATTGTAATCTGATTACTTTTCCTGGTAACACAGTAATGCGTTATATTTTAAATTGATGTCATTTGATTACAGTTACTTAATTCAATAAAATAACGTTGCTCAAGTTGCAGTGTTAAAAATTTGGAAGTAAAAATCATGTTTTACGCATCAGCATGCCCTATAATAAATCACAAGAAAATGTGAGCTAAAATGCAGAAGAGTCCCAACAACAATTAGATGCGATGAGAAGTCGTATTTCAGTTTTTAAAGAAAACCTCAACTCATCAGAATGAGATCATCCACTGTGTTAACTTGTGTCGGCATCACAACTCAAGGCTTGTTCCTCAAAGCGATGCGCCAGCGTTGGTTTCATGTGTATTATTTTATCAAAGAATATTTGTGATATCGGCTTCATTTAATAATAATAGACATGCTTTCTTTAGATATTGTCAGGTCTCTGGTATGACCTGTCCATTTCGCTATGAGTTTCTCTCTTTTTTTAGGTTTTGATAACTTGAAAAGTAAAATGAAGAGTAACTTGAAAGTAAAGTAATTAGTAATCGTTTTAAATGCAGTAATCATTAAAGTAATCAAATTACAATTTGAAATAAGTAATTAATAATTTGAAGTAGCTAACTTTTTTTAAAGAAACTTACCCAACACTGACAGTGACACTTGAAAAAATTTAAATTGGGCATTTAATGCATATGAATGCTGTATGAAGTATGATAATGACATACTAATTATACTGAAAATCAATATGTTGTCTGTTCAGTGTGGTTTCTAATCATGTGTTAGCTATAGTCATTTAGAGTTGGATGTGGTGTTGTGGTGGATGCACTTTGTGTAATGAACTCCAGTATCAATTTATGATAATGATCACTCTCTCTCATTTTAAAGCTCGAATTCTCTAGTTCTTTTATTCTGGCGGTGTACTATTGGTTTTTCCATTCTTTTTTTAATCCCGGCTGCATTTATACCCATCAGTTTGGATCTTCTTTGCCAGGCCAAACTCTCCCTCTGTCAGCGAGTGTTTGCCTGGGGAAGAAAGTGATAGCAGCACATTCACTGTCACACTTATCTCCCCCTCCTCCGTCTCCACACCCGCCCCAGTCCCTCGCTCTTCCTCTGACACTTCAAGTCTGTTTGTGTTTGCTAAGCCTGTCTTCTAAGCTCACTTCTCAAACTTGTTTCACATCCAATTATGGGCATTAGAGCTGCAGCGGGCCACGCTCCCCCATCCCCCCTTCCGCTTTGACCAAGTCTTTTTCATTCAGGACACCTGGCTCAGCACTCGTTCCCGCTCGCTGACAGCCATGCAGACGAGCTGTCAGCAGCACCTGCTTCTGAAAGTAGCTCTGCTCTAAAATGCTAGCAACAGCTTTACCTCAAAAGACCAGAGACCTGTAATATAGAGACCTGCTGTTGTTGAATTTGTATTTTTTTGGGGTCCCACGTAACCTCAAGACCCATTGGATGACTTGACCCACCCAAAGCATTGTATCTTTGGCTGTGTTTGAAGCCAAAAGAAGCCTTTCTGTCTCGCTGCTGTTAGTCAATGACTATGTATGAAGGTTCCCCATGGTTTCAGAGGGCTTCAAGAGCACCTTCATGTCTAATGATCTAAAGCAAATTCAAGTATGAGCTTTGGAGATAGCCAAGAGAATATTTAATGCTTTTTTTCTCTGCAGAAATGGAGTCATAATTTAAAAAAAGCGAATTTTTATTAATAAGTTTGCTGCGTTTTTTTCTCCGGAATATAAATACATCTTTGCTGCCTTCAAAATCTGCCCAGTTTTTCAGTGTTCAGACACAGCCATCTTGTTTACTTTGGTGGTTAGAATCAGAACCCAAGAACCGGTTTCTTAAGGCGGCCGTACACTGTACAAAGTCGGACAGTCGGAAGTCGGCAATCACATTCACGAAGTTCCGCGCCAAAAACATGGACTCTGAAGAAGAGATCCTTTTCTTTATGGCAGCAATGGCTTGCAAAAAAACAAAAAAGAAAAGAAAACGCAGGGCATGGCAAAGAGTTTGGCTGAATGGCAGAGAATGAAATCAATATTGACAGTTCCTTCTTTATAGATTATTAACTATTTATTATATTATTTTAAATGCTGCTCGATTATATCATACAGCGCTCGCTTGTCTTTTCCAGAGTTCAGTGAGTTTGTCCTCTTTTGCGAAATTCTCTGTGGTACTGCCATGTTCATCTTTCTTCTTCTGTGGTTTTCTTTTTTAGCTTCTGATTGGTCGTTTCCAGTTTGCTCAACAAATCGGCTCGTTCAACAGCACACGTGTCACGCTTTCAATCCGACAGCTCCCAAAGTTTTTTTTGACATGTTTAAAAATTATCGTGAGGTCGGGAAGTGCCCGTAAGGCACTCTGCTCATCTCGCAATTTCTAGCACACCATACGAGCCCCGACCATACAAGAAGAGACGATAGATGATAGACAATGGGTCGATTAGACGATGCCATCATCCATCGCAGATGGCCGATAGACATCACGATGGTGAGCCGGCATCGCGATGCTCCGCCCCGCCGCAGCAGCAGCAACCAGCTCTTAATCTATGGCGGCAAATCTATGCCATTAATAAGTGAGCGCGGTAAATGATTTCCGCGAGAGGAAAACAGATGTACATGCGAAGAAACGGGGCCCGCGAGCTCATTTCAAACCTTCGCGCGCGCTTGATGTGTCATTTGCGCGCAAGTCAAGCACTCGTACACGATCACTCCTGCGCTAAATCCTCCCTCACCTGCTCACGCGAACATTGTTTTGTCAGTCGTGGGGCGGGGCTTGGTGTTTTAGTTACAACTAAACCCCTCCTCCCCCACTGCCTACATCGACGACGATATAATCGTCCATTGCGATGTTTCACATTAGGCATCGTACGATGCCAAATTGGCCGACATCGCCCAACCCTAGTAATGACTCACTTATTTAAAGTTACTTACTGCCAACTACTGTCAGTTTTAATTATACATTATTTATTATTTAAATAATTTCAGTATTCAAAAGACAATGGACACTTAAAAAAATGGCTTTAAAGGTAAAAATGCCTATAAAATGTAAAAAATCTACTTATCGGAATATTTCCAATAGTCCAAAAGAAGTCCATTAAAGCGCATCCCTCATACAGCTCTGAAGAGTAAATAAAGGCGGCCTCTAGCAAATAAAGGCATTTTTGTAGCAAAAATAATGTTATTTAAAAATATATAAACAGTAATCTCTGTTCACATTACAACTCCATTCCAGTCCTAGTGTAAGCTCCAGTAAGAAGTGATGAACGCGGAAGTACATAGTAGAGAGCAAAACAAAACACTGGTAATGAATTAGAAGTAAACAAATGTTGGTTATTGTGAGACTAGGATGTTCTTACTGGAGCTATGCTATGCTGATGTTAGGGTTAGTTCATTTTTGGGTGAGCTATGCCTTTAAGTGATTGACCAAGCAAGGTTTATGAACAAAACCCTGTGTCAACATCTTTATTGGTTTAAGTACCTTATTTAATTAATAACTATTTATTATTAAAAAGATCTAATAAATTATCTGTGTTTATTATTTTATTTTTTATTTTCAATAATATATTCTATGCATTTCTAACATGCCTTTAAGTGCGATCCTATATTGTTTTTAAGGTGTCTATAAAAGAATCCTTAATGGAACCTTTAAGCAGCTATATTAAAAGGAATCAGAACCTTTCCATTTTATTTTGTTTTTGTTGGTGGTTTAAATCCTGTTTTAATCAGCTGAAGTTTATTTTATTCAAACGCGAAAGTACCTGGCAAACACATCGGTCTCAAAATATATCCTTCTCTCTCGTGCATCTTAAAAATGAAAAATCAACTCCTCTAAATCTCCTCTCATTAATATGCTCCCATTTACTTCTGTTTATTGCTTAAGAGCGTGTTATGAAAACATGCACGTGCTTTTCATCCTACTTGACATTTATTCGGTTTCACCTCGGCTTTGACTTATTTCAGCAAGACTACGCTTGTGTGGTGTTTGTGTTCTGCCCAATTGTTTTTCTTTCCCTTATGGAAATAATGACTAGGGATAATTGTGAAATACAGTGTTCTTGATATCTGTGCTGGAGCACTAGGGCGGCCCGTAATTACAATGAGTGAATACAGATTCAGTCACACACTCGGATTCCACTCGGAGGCCCAGTAATGAGGTTTGATGCGTTGTCTGAAGTGCGTGAACCTGTCGCCTGTTTAGATAAATCCAAAGCACCAACACCCGGTAGCACAGGTCGGAAAATTCGCCCAGTGACCTGGAAGGACGCAGCCAGCTTATTGCTTACTGAACAACAAACTGATTAGCTCGCTTCCTAGCAGAGAATTAATTGGGTTCCTTGACGCTTAAAATTAATTTCCATTTTTTAATGCCCTGTCTCGAAAGCTGGGCTGCAGATAAATAAATGTGATGAATGAGAATACTACGAGGCGGTGTGCCACGCGGAGCCATGGTGAGATGAATGAAACCTGGAACCGTGGATGTAGTCAATGGGTGTGTATCGATCTGGGTGTGTAAATATGGCAGAACTGGTGCAATTTCCCCTGTTTGTATCCAGCTTGATGGATAATCGCTCTTTTGTCATGGTGTAGTGTATGTTTGTGCTTGCTTGATTGTTGTACGTGCTTGTGTTTCAGTACCTGCAATCGCCTTCCTGGCAAGAAATGTTTATAGTTCTCTTGTAATATATGTGCTTTGAAGCTTGACACTCTTTTAACATTGTTGAAAGGGTTACTATTTTTGAAGTTGTCACACAAGCTACTGAAAAAAGACTTGGAGAAATGTATTTTATGCTGTGAAACAGCTAGGTGCTATATAAAGCACTACATTAGGCAGTGAAGTAGCCAGATAGAGGACCGTGTCTGACAATCAATTACAAAAGTTTTGAACCTATTTCTGTAGCTCAGACTGCTTTGCGAGATTCTTTAAGATTGCTATCCACTTGTTCAGCACTGTTTCAAATTACATTTTTGGTTGGAAGTTTTAATTCTTGTTAATTCTTCTGTATACTTGCATAGTAACTAGATGTGTATCTAGTATGTAACCACAGTGTAAGTACACATTGCTACATAGTATCTACTAGTATCTAATATTTCTGTAACTACACACATGTAACAACTCCCGGAATGCATAAATAAGAGGGAAATTTAAATAAATGTTGAATATAAAACATGCAAAATTAATGTTTTTGTTTGGTACTATGCACAAATATGTCCTAGAAATGAAAATAACAAATATTCAAAATATTTTTTCTGTGTAAGATGCATGCAAAGATAAGACATAGTAATGTAAATTATATGAAATGTGTAAAAATATATATATATTGAATTTTTTTTTACATTAGTTTTAAATTGTAAAGCAAAAAAAAAATATTATAAAAAAAGTAAATGTTAAAACATCTGGACTAATTTTTTTTATTTTTGAGTGTAATGCAAAACATGTTGTGATAATAAATGTCTAACTCTGAAATGCATTCCTTGGTGCACAATAATTTGTGTTTTCACAAAAAAAAAATTATATGGAGCTGGATTTTGTCGACCAGTGAGATTCAGAATAGTAACAAAGCAAATGACAAATGTCAAAAGGAGTAGGATGCCCCTACAAACACGATTTTGTTAATTTAGGTTAATTAAACTTTGGTTGCATTGGTATATGTAAATAGAGTATCCCAAAACTTGTAACATTTGAATTTGCAGTTTTGTGGCCTTCGCATATGCTTTTAAGGTCAGGATTTTGCATCACATTTTTTTGGACCCATTCATGCTTATTTTTCTGGCCAGGTGCGGCCTTGCAACCAGGACAAACATGTCAAAAAGTGACATGATGCGTCTGTCAGGCAAAACGCAGCTAACCCAAATATACCCTGACATATGATTTCCATAAACAAATGAATGCAAGTTCTGAATAGCAGACTGGTGCCTGCCTCCACGTCTGTGTCACTTACTCTAAGTGACAGCTGACGAGTCGCCGGGCAGGTGTGGGACTCGCTGTAACAAGCAGTTAATGCTACCCAGCTGAACACTTCCACACCTGTGAGTCAAAACCAAGCTAACTCATATTCACATGCCTTTAAGAAATGTCACCTACTACAACCTCCTTTGTGACAGCTGCCGAGCACTAGTGCTTTTTAAACAGCCTATTTTGCTGGGAGTTTGATGCAAGTTTGTCAATGTGTGTTTTTAGGTGGCTGAGATGCACGGAGAGCTGATAGAGTTTAACGAGAGGCTGTACCGCTCCCTCATGGCCAAAGACAACCTGATCGGACAGATGAGACAGGAACTCATCGACCTGCGCGGGCCGGTAAGCAGATGCAAGCGCACACACTCCTCTCTGTGGGTGTGTGAATCAGTACCCTCATCGAGTGATTGTTCTTTTCTCTCTATCTCTGCAGTCCAGGCAGTCGGGGCAGATCTCTGTCTGCTTCCATAGCCCCCCCATCCATCATTAACTGTCTGTCTGTGCCAATAATACACCATTACTTTCCCATGTCTCAAACTCAAACATTTACCTAGCTAGATAAACAAGGGAATGCTACAGATTGCTGTTTTGGAATAAATACTTTTTTTGGGGTTTTGGAATGACATCATGTTGACAAACAAAGGGCTGGTTTTACAGAGGTGGACGAAGTACACAAATAAAGTACTTGAGTGAAAGTACAGATACATACAATAAAATATTACTCCAGTAAAAGTACTCCTTTTTCAATTCTACTTGTACTTACAGTACTTGTTTTTATATGTACTTAAAGGTCCCATAGAATTGAAAACTGAATTGACCGTGGCATGGTTGAATAATAACAGTTCAGTACATGGACATAACATACTGTGAGTCTCAAACACCATCGTTTCCTACTTC
>JAUMHQ010000013.1:1848573-1859286 GCA_032361165.1 Enteromius paludinosus | reverse complement strand
ATAAAAGGCTTGAACTACTTCAGTTGTGTGTAATGAATCTAAAATATATGAAAGTCTAATGTTTATCAGTACATTACTGAAAATAATGAACTTAATCACAATATGCTAATTTTTTTAAAAGGACCTGTATATAAATTTTTTCCCAAAATTAAGAATTTTGAAATTTGTACTGAATGCTTATTAATTTCTTCACTTATTTTAGCAAATAATGGACACGTTGTACTAATTATATATGATATGATACTTATATAATATATACAATTCATAAACAATCATATACAATTATATATTATATTTAATATATATAATTATATCTATATGATTATATATGATGAAATAGGTGAATGGATGTTCAGACAATTTAGTAGGCTTATTTAAAAAAAATCTTCTAAATCTTTTATGTGTGTTTTTAAGTAAAAGTTTTTTATTTGATATAATTAAACTAAAATACTCACAAACATCATCCATGGTCATTATCAATTATTAATGGTTTTTAATAAGCTAACTTGAACTTTTTATTTAAAAAAGTGTTGGTTGCCTTACCCCAACCCTACGCCTAACCCTGCCTCTTTCAGGAAACTTTGTGCAGTTTTACTTTCTCAAAAAAAAAAAAAAAAAAATCTTATATTATAAAATAAAAAATAAATTAATAAAATCTGTGATTTGTAAGTGTTTTGAAAAAAAGGACATATGGTAATGTCCTCATAAGTCACCTTCTGCTTGAAATACCTATGTCATACCCATGTCATTATACAAATTTGTGCCATCCTATGTCACAAAAATGCTTACACGCACACACATACATATATATAGTAATTATCTATTTCAAATGAAAGCTGTTTCATGAATAAAGTTGCCACAAACATATTAAGCAGCACCAAGTGTAAATGCACCACTCAGCTTTGCCTCAGGCCTGAGTCTCTGCCACTAGTTACACTGAGAAGAGTAATGATGAGAAAATGCAAATAATGCCTTGGTTGAGGAAACTTACATCCCTTTGAAAGTGAGAGCAAACTCCTGATCATCTGCACTTGCTGGATGAAATGAAGGACTGGCCTTGTCTGATCTGCATCATGGAGTCTCTCTTCTCTAGTTTCATCATTTATCTTGAGACAGCAGCTTGTGTGATTACCCACCCAGACCTTTCACGAACCTCGCTCCAACTAGGCCTGCTCTTGTGTATCTTCTAACAAGTTCTTGTCACTTTTTTTTTCATCTCTGAGTGAGTCAAATAGATTTTAAACTTTGGTGATTGCAAAAAATCCAACCATGCAATGTTAAAGAATCTCGATTATTACACTTTTTTTGGCCCTTTTCATCATCCACCAGGCATAAAAGTCTGAAACCTTAAAAAAAAGTAATAGCATGAAAATATAAAAGCAAAAGCTTCCATACAGTGTGTATAATATCCTTCTTTCTCTTTGATTGTCGTGAAGCTCTGTGTTTTGAATGGAATATGAATTTGATGTCTTGTTGTGTCCATGACTCCATCTGCTTGGGCCATGTCAGGCCCCTTGCTGCTCAACCATACTGACAGCTCCTAAACAGCTGATTTGTCAGTGGCTTGCCAGGGCAAACACGCTAAATGCTCCCCAGCCTACCCGTCAAATGTGCCCTGAATACCAAGCAGAGCCATGCTGAACCCAGCCAACCACAGGAAGAATGATGACATCAAAGAGAGGCGACTTGTCAGCACTCCAGTCAAACTGTCACCTCATAAGCTCCTCAGCTCTGTTTTGATTTTTTGAAAGCGGTTTTTATGACTGAGGTTTTTTTTTTTTTTTTAAATCAGGATCACATTTACCACATTTACAGGCTCCATTTTGCATTTTTTTTTTTTGTTCACGCTTCAGAACTTTAAAGGGGAGTAAATCTTAAGGGAGCTGTCTTAGACAGTAATTGAGAGATCATATAAAGTAGCCAGTGTTATCCTGTTAAAAACTCTGAGAGCAGAGTTAGAATAGGTAGAGTTTCACAAGGAATTTGTCTTGGTGACAGGATCTTCCAGTGGAGAAAGTACAGACCTAGAGCAGACATGCATTCAAATCAGTTTAATTCAAATTCAAGTCAAATCAAATTCTGCATGCAAAGTCCATATAGTACACTTGATAGACAAAAAGAGATATTTTAGCCTGTTTGCCGACGGGATTTGGGAAGACGTGCAGATCGCCAAACTTGTGTCGTGAAGAACGCCTACAAACTCCTCCAGCACAATAGTACATTCAGCTTTGTCTTTAGAGACGTGTCCACGAAATAATCTGTGTTTGTTAGTTTTAGATGCTTTGAAGGTCTCTAAACAAAGTCTGCATACGTTTCCTACTGATTTACTTGGTGTTTGAACAGATGTGGTAATGCAGATGCCATTGTTGTTATACGTGCACGAACAGATCAATGACTTGCTGCTTGTTTTCTTCTTCTTTTATTTTCTGTGCTGACTGACTGTCGTTCAAACGGCCTTATGGGCGGGCCTTGGCCAAAGAAAGCTGCTATGAATTCCAGACCTTCAGCCATCTGGCTTAACAGATCAGTGATTGGCTATTTTATTCTGAAGACGGGGCTTCCTGCGACTCATTGGCCATGTCAGGCATTGCTTTTTCCCCCTGTCAGAACTATACACACCTTGGGTGTTCTATAGTCTTTGATAATAGCTTAGTGGTGACTGTTTTAAGTTGATATCAGTTAGTAAATGTCATTTATTCAAACAGACAGTGAAAGCTATTAACAGCAATAATTATATGCTGCGATCAAATTTATAGCAAAATTGGGTTGTTTTGCAATATCAGTAAAAGGGTTGGTTCACCCCAAAATTTAAATTCTGCCATTAATGATCACCCTCACCCTAATAAGAGTTGTTAAAGGGATAGTTCACCCAAAAATGAAAATTTGATGTTTATTTGCTTACCCCCAGGGCATCCAAGAGGTGACTGTGTGTTAATTTGTGTGTCTTGTGCGGTAGGTTTGTTTTATCAACTCAGGTTGAGGGGCTGATGGAGGGATTTGGTGAGTCTGTCTGCGGATTGGGTGGCGGTACAGCGATAGTGTGCACGTCCTCCCTAGACACGTCCTCACTGTGCCTGCTCTCAACTGATATCCTCACAGCAAAAAAAAAAAGACAGTGCCAGTGTGTAATACCTTCTTGCTTTATATGCATACTGATAAGTGTATCGATGTATCACTTTTACCTGGGTGTTTTATAGTATATTTACTTTTTTGAGCATAATATACTTCCTTGTCACGCGTTAATAGGTCCGTGTATTAATAAGAACACTGCACTTAATTGAACCAATTTATTTATTCTGCCATTATGACTCATTGCCATTTAAAAAGCTCTTTGTCAGAAAGTGGCGGAGGTGCACAACAATAGTAGCTATTAATCTGATGCTTTAATCTAAAGGTACAGTTGTTACAGTACACTTGTCACAGGGACAGTAACCCTTTCATTGATTGCTACGTACAGAATTCAAATCTACAATCTTTAACGTCACCGCTTACCACTACACCATACTGCCCCAAAATTACAAACAAGCTGACTGCAATTTATCAATGCAAAAACTGATGGAAAAATGTTCTACATATGCAGACACAAGCACAAGAAAACCATGAGAAAACCGTTTTTATGCTAATGTACTGGCACACCAAGGTGCGCATACTTTATTTTCTAGTAGTGTGAGTGCAAATGAGTGAGCTGAACTGACTGAATGAATGAATAAAAAAGGAGACCACGTATGGCATGCACAATAATATTCTAAAGTGAATACAAAATTTGCTATATTTCTTTCATGCTTCATGTCAGAGTCTCAGAATGTACTGTACTGTATAGCACTTTTACGGTACAATGTAATACTTCTGTTTTCTTCGAGGATCGAACAAAAGTGACAGCAATGACATTCTTACAAAAGAGTTCTGTTTCAAAATGCAGTTCTTTGAAACATTCTCATCATCCAAAGATAGCATTATGGTTTCAACAAAAATGTTAAGCAGCACCACTGCTTTTATTTATCTCGTTTATAGTACTTAAAGGGTTACTCCTCCCCAAAATGAAGATTTTGTCATTAATCACTTACCCCCATGTCATTCCAAACCCATCAAAAACACAATTTAAGATATTTTGGATGAATACCAGGAGGCTTGTCACTGTCCCAAGAATATCATTTTAGGGTGGAGTAACCCTTTAATATGCACCAAATCAGAATATTAGTATCATTTCTGAGGGATCATGTGACATTGAGACTGAAGTAGTATTTAAAATTGTTATAATATTTCACATTATTACTGTTTTTGTTGTATTTTTAACTGTAGATGCAGCCTTGTTGGACATAGTAGGCTTCTTTTAAAAACCTTAATAAAACCCTTTCAGTTTATTCTGTTATTGTGGATATAAATGTAAATGGTTTGTTTGATTAAATTATTCAAATCTGGAGCAATAAGTGGCTAGAGACGTAGAAGAGTATAATAGTGTGGAAAGAGTGCATGTCTTAGTTTATTTAAAATACAATGTTTTTGATGTACAAAGGAAAATAAAATAGCTATACACTAGTGAAAATATAAACCTCTAGGTTAGTTTAAGGGTTTAATGAGACTATGGATTTAAATCTGAAAATGTGTATGTAAATGTGGTCAAAGGTATCTGACATTGGTTATGAATATTAATCTGATTAATCAGAATAATGAGTTGTAGTATGTAAGGGGAAAACCGGAAACTCTAGTTGCACTGTTTCTTAGAGGAGCTTGCGAACGTCACATTAGGAATGAATAACCTTTATCTAGATTATCTGTGCACTCACATTTTGGTCATATTTTTCATCAAATCTCTTGTCTCCAGAAGGAACAATTACAGACCTTTGACCATCCCTGTGACCCACATTTACTGTGATTTAAAATGAGCAAATGTTCATGTTTTTTCACGCTTTGGTGGATACAGTGTGATCTTCACAGCAGCTGGGTTGCACAGATGTAGAGAGAGATGATACTGTACCACACAGCCACAGGCTAGAACAAGAGCAGAGATTCAGACGAACTTTGAGGGAATGCTTAGATGTTGCACAGCCCGTGTCCCAATATACTGTACATTCATCCCAGGATGCTAAAACTATTGAGCTAAAAAGCCCATGGGCTTTTGTCTTACAATTATAAATATGTATACGTATGCTTAATTTTTGTATGATTCATTTTATGTATTATTAGTATTACACAGCTTTTAAAGTTGTGCTTTATAAATAAAGAAAGAATATAGTTTGGAGCATGCATAAGCAAGACTGTAATTTTTCGCGAATATATGCATGATTAAAAATGTAATGTTCTGTGGTGATTCAAGGCAGGGGATTATTTAAAATTTAGCAAAAAAGTAGTTTCGATGACATTTTTAACATCTGGCACTTTTCTGCACACATACTACAGTAACAGAAAACATATTGATAATTGAAAGAAATTGAAGTGTAATGTTGTGGTTAAAAAATACATACCTGAAGTATCTGCAAAAAAAAATTATCGTTATTTCTGTAATGTTGAATGAAGATATTTCTTTCTAAAAAATATTTTAAATAGAAATATTGTGTTTTCAATTCTTTTTCTTATCTAATACAATAATTACATATGTATGTATATATATATATATTTAATGAAAACCTTATGAGGAAACAATGAATTTGAATTGGAAACGATGTGAAGGCATTAATTTTTTTTTTTTAATTGGGTGGAAATTGACTGGATTGCATTGTATTTTTGGATGAACTACTTGTTTAATAATTTGGCTCTTTATAACACAAGATTTTGAGACTTTCCCTTCTGACCCACCTTCTGCTGTGTGCTGAATTATTCACTGACTCTCTGCAGGTTCTCGTACATTCACTGACCCATTTGTTCTCATCATTGGCCTTTCCCAGCACCTGGTTTGAGACATTAGTATCCATATTTTTCTGAGTGCAAGAGTCTGGAAAGTTCTTTATGGTTCGTAACACATGGTCATTATGGTACTGGCTACCTGCATCATTCAGTACATGATTGATTTCCCACCATTTGGCTTAAACAAAAGGTGGAGGGAGGCGCAGAAATAGAAGACAGTCTGTTGTCTCTTCAGGCTTCTTGGGCGCAGCTTTAATTGAACTCCACATTATCTTTGCATTAAAGATGACAGCCCCAGGAGGATCTGCCCTGTTCTCATTAATGCAGTGTTTGCCATTTCTGCTTTCACTAGTCAAAGTGAATAAATTATGACTCCTGGATTTTGTATGCATATGCAACATGCCTGATGCGTGTGCCAGTTTTTTCTTGCACTGAACATGTGCAGAGAACACACAACTTTAATAAATAAAAAAAAATCAATTTCTAAATTGGATTTGAAGTGAGTTAGCCAACAAAATCCAGGACCTTCAAGGACATGTAATTTTAAACTGAAAAAATAAAGTTTGAAAAGACAACATTTGAAAAATTGGCTTTGCAAAGCATTGTTTGAAGGTTTTCAAAAGTAGGTTTAAAAGGTTAACAGAGAGAACAATTAATAGATGGTAATCAGCACGATCAGTCTACGTAATAACTATCCAACAGAAAAGAGGCAACTTGGGCATCACTACACAGGATTTTTTCCGTCCTCAGATCTTGTCATCTTCTGTACTGAGCTGAATGAGATCTATTCATAACTGATATGTTTACAATCGTTTTTTATTTATTCAGACCTTTTCTGCTTTTTCAGTCATACAAGAACTGATTATTCAATTGCCCCCTCAGATGTAAAAAAATATAAAAGTATAAAAAGAAGTGTTTAATAAATTCTCTTTTGTGTTCCAGAGTGAGAACATTGTTAAATTGGTGTACTATTCATTCAGTTCCAATTCACCTTTTTGAAGGGTTTCAAGTGTTCTTTATTTTTGTAGAAAATAATTCAAGTGTTCTTTATACAATAGAGCTTATTTATTTTAACAGTATTAAAAATGAAAGTGAAGCAAAATCCATAAATGAGGCAAGTACATACATAAAGTAGCTCTAAAAAGAAAATGGTGTCACATTCAACTTTAGTCAGTTCAGTGTTGGTTCAGATCAGTTCAATAACTGTGTAAAGTTCAAACAAGTTTAATTCAGTGAATAGCAGCTAAACTGACAGCTGTTACATACTGTAAGAGAGTTTATTTTGCAAAAATGGTCAAATTTGAACCATAAAGTGTTGGTTCAGATCAGTTCAATAACTGTGTAAAGTTCAAACAAGTTTAATTCAGTGAACAGCAGCTAAACTGACAGCTGTTACATACTGTAAGAGAGTTTAATTTGCAAAAATGGTCAAATTTGAGCCATAAAGGTAGCCTGGTAATGCCAAACTCTGCTTCTTCGCTTTGCTTTGTAGACAGAGTCTGTCATGGCATAATTGACAAGCGTTTTCTTTCTTGTAAGGGGGACTATTCTGAAGTGTAAAATCATTGGTGTACCCATATGCCAATCACATAACGTGAGCCAATCACATATCACCTTAACAGACTTTGGCCTTCCCTGTTTCTCACTGACGATCGGTAACAGAGCAGAAATTAAGATCTTAAAATTAAGGTTGATGTTATTCCATCAAAGTTTATGGAATGATCAGCTGTCAAATGCTCTCGCTGTACTTTGTCATACAATCGCTCCAACGCTGCTTCAAGTCGAACACACCTAATCTTTTCCCAAATCCTGTCGGGAGTAGGGCCACAACACCTCAAAACATGAACCAAACTCTGTTCTTGTTCGGGCTTAAGTTGGCAAATGCAGGGAATCTTTTCCACAACAGAGCGGATCGCATCCCATGTCTCCATGTCCAACAGCAGATTGTTTTAGATTTCCCTGACCTAAACTATAATCTTAAACTCGGCGCTTAGCGTCTACGTCACTAAGCCTGCCCTATGTTTGTTGATTGGTCCGGCTGTTTTGCCGCTGAAGAGAAGCCGTAAGATTGCCTGCTATTTCAGACTGAGTGCAGAAGCAAACTGAAATTGAGTGGATGAACGAAGTCTGATGTAGTCAGGCTACCATAAAGGAGCTTTACAGTAGACAATGCTGTCAGTATTCAGCTTGAAAAAAAATCTAGTTTTTCATTCAATAGTATATTGCTTACAGAGCCCCTTAAGGGATGTGGTGGAGAAAAAAAATCAGGGTGGGTAAAAAAAAAAAATTCAAGGTGGAAGGATTTTTATATATTTTTTTTCTTTTGCGTTCTCTCGCAAAACTTTCGCATTCTCTGGCATAACCAGTTGAGCTTAGATAAACACTTTCTGTGTACTCTACGCTTCCAGAGGATTAGACAGCTGCGTAATGGAGCAGTTCTACACCGAAAGCGAGAGCGATCATAACACGCATATGGAACCATCAGCTGTCAAAAACGCTCGCGGCACATTGATGTTATACACCAACACAGTCTCTCTGTATTTATTCGTGGCAGGGACACGTTTATTTCGTTATTTTCGTAAGTTCAGCACATTTTTTAAACTAAGATGCATCCAATTGAAATGCATTCGTTTAAAAAAACGTGCTGGACGTGTCCCTGCCACGAATGAATACCAAAATTACATAAAATCATGATATTTCAAAAATAAAACATCATATGATTTTTTTGCCATATTGCCGACCCCTAGGTGCCATCAACTCTGCATTTTTCACAACCCTGATTTGTTGCATGGCTTTTGCAGTGACTGCATCAAAAGTTTGATTCACAGGATTATATCCCAAATCCTCTGTAATCATTTAGGATAAAACCATCAGGCAAATGCGTAATTGTAAATAACGTCTCACATCACACCTGATTAGTTTCTACAGATATGCCTAGAATGATTGATTGGTTGTGTACAGTAAATCCGATTTGTCAAACAGTTGCGGGCAGAGCGGAGATAAACCAGGGTAAATATGTACCATAAGATTTTATTTGTAGGATGAATGAGGTTATTTTCCCATTCGAAAAGGTAACATACAACCACTTTTACAGCAACCTTCAGTGGGATGCTCAGCGTGATAAGTCACCTCTTTCAGTCATAACTGTTTAATTCTCAGGGAGAGTATGATGGCTTGTGCATCAGTGTACCAGCTTGAATCAGCCTCACACTTTGTCATTTTGACGACGTGTCTCCTTCATTCAAATCCAGACACGTGTCCATTCAAGCTGCACGTGTGATCGGACAAAAACACAACTCCCTGTGCGGCACCTCCTGGTCCAAACAATAGCCTGTGAAGACAGAGAAGCACTCCAGCAAGTCTTTATTGGCTATAATGGCAGCGTCTGGCAGTGATTTTCTCGGTCTCGCTGCCTGTCGCTGTCAGACACAGACGATCAGCAGAACTGTGCTTTGAGGAATTTGGAGAGCAGCCTGTCGTTTAAGGAATGAAACAAAACTGGCCCAAAGACAGAAGCCTGAGAAAATAATTTGCAGAGAAACTCTGTGGGTTTCTTAAGTGATCGCGAAGTGCTTTGTTGGTTTTGTCACTAGTTGTTTGTGTGAATTGCAGATGGGTGTTTGTGTTAACAGATTGTCTAAAGGTCCTACTCGAGCTGCACGCATGAACAGCTTAAAACATCAGTTATTAGATGCACTCGCCATAATACGGTGAATGCTTGTGCTTGGCTTGTTTATCAAGGGGTTTGGCCCTTAATGGTCCCTCAGTGAAAAGGTGCTTTAGTATCTTGTTATCTTGAAAGAATCCAATTAGTAGCATAATACATCCTCAAATCAGGAAAGTGCTAGAAATTGGCCTTTTACTAAGAATACTAAAGGCTTTGAGTTTCTTTTCCTTCTCTTATCACTATTTCTGTCGTATCATATATTTGAGCAAGTTTATCCTGTTAGATGTAGTTTTCTGTATTAATTAACCGAAAACTTCTGCTGAAAAGTTTAGGGTTAGATTTTTTTCCTTTAAGTTAAATGACAGAAGATGTGTTACAAATGATGTCAAAAATGTTGTACCTTTTATAACTTTTAAATGGAATCGTGTTAAAAAAAAAAAAATCTGATTTGTTCCTTTTTTAAATATTGATATTAAAGAGAAATGTTACTTCATAAGCATCAAATCATCATATTAAAATGAGTTCTAAAGGATCGGGTGACTTTTGAAGACTGGAGTAATGACTGATGAATATTCTCCTTTGTCATTGCAGGAATAAATTATACTTTTAAAACCTTAAAAATAAAACATACATTAAAAACAAAGAAATCTTCATAACCTTAAATTGGGTAGCACTTTATTTCGAAAGTCCACTTTAGAGATCTTAAATTATTTCTATGTAAGCATCGTAACAATGTATTTGTTTTTACAGGTCTATAATAGGTTTGTAAGCACGAACTGAAAATCAGACCAGAACGAACTGTTTTGGCACACAGCAGACTTTTTGGGGAGTTCGTTTTAGCTCCTAAACACCTCTGAGCTACTGTACCATTAGTCAGAGGTGGTTAAGCAATTGGTGGTTGTGTTCTGAAACTCCACCTCCTTTGACGCGGGATTTTTTTTCTCCCAGTTCGTTTGTCTTTTCAGCCAAGGTCAGGCAATGAAGCAACACCTCCAAGTCATTACGTACATAGTTGAGCTGCCATAGATATACAGGTCCTTTTAAAAAAATTAGCTTGTTAGAATCGTTGTAATCTCTTTGTAGCAATTAATTACTGTTGCTGAACTTTTAAAGGTGTGGATATAAAAAAAATAGCATATTGTGATAAAGTTCATTATTTTCTGTAATGTACTAATAAACATTAGACTTTCATATATTTTAGATTC
>JAUMHQ010000013.1:1794312-1810725 GCA_032361165.1 Enteromius paludinosus | reverse complement strand
AACCGTTTCTGGGCATTTTTTCCCCTTACCTAAGCTACATACCTTCTATGTACATATCAGAGAACAATTTTAAATATCCTCTCAATGCATTCTATGGCACCTTTAAATTAAATGAACTTAATATACTAGGCTTACTATAATTTCTTTATGCAACATTAATAAGCATTAGAGTATGTTAAATTAAATGTACATATTAAATTTACTTATATTTATTAATAAAATTACTCAAAAAACTTGTAGGTATTTATTAACCCAACTTTTTTCCTCCTAAGTTTACTTTGAAAAAATAAAGCAATCAGTTACCAAAGTTTTTTAAGTAAACTTAACTAATTAAATATTACAGTGTAGATATTCATATGGCAGAAGAAATAAGATCAGAATAAGATACCATTATGTGTATGTGTTTGTTTGGGACGGTTTCACTGGCAAAGCAAAAACAGACAAATTAATGCCTAAATATCAATTTTGCGGCTTCATTCCTTTGGCTGAATCACTGATACTTTCCAACTCTTTTCTCAGACCGCTTAAAGAAACTTCTTTTCACACACTCTAGTACTTCCTGTCTACAGTTTCTTAACACTGCATGTTGCTCACCTACTGTACATGCCATGGCCACTTCAAAGGTTCCTGTTCTCTTGCCAAAGGCCCAGAGCAGGAAGCACAGCTGGCAGATGTTCACAAGAGCACTGGAAGTTTTGTTTCTGCTCTCTTGTGTTCCCCTTTGGCCTTCTAGTTTATGAGGGGCCAGAAGGGAGTACTAGTTTACAGTAGTCCTCCACCTGATGACATGTCCATACTCCCTCAGAGAACCTGACTGTGAGACCTTGTTCCCAATAATGTAGCTGTATGACTCTGTATAATAGTACAATACAAAAAGATACTGCGGATTGGTTCCATGTGAGTCACTCAATTATTCCATTATTCATTTGCAACTGAAAGCAAAAGTGGGAGGATCTCCTATAAATCACTGACCGTTAAAACAGACAAGAGCAGCCAGAAACAAGAGCTCTTTCTCTTTTTCTCTGGGTGGAGAGAGACATGCCTGCTGCTGATGTTTTTATCTAAACAGCAGTGCAGACAGTAAATCCACTGCTTGTCTCTAACTATACATTGACATATTATTCAGGGGAGATGTTCCAGATCCCTGGTGACTTACAGTATTTATTGCTGAGGTCGTTCCTCATCAGTCTGGAGCATGAGGATAAGAGTATGTGTATGTGTACACAAAATACAATTAAACCTGAAATAAAGCAATGCATCATACTTTAGCTAACAAACCATCATCGGCATAAATTATATTATTACCGTCTAAAACATCATAAATAAGTATAGTCTACTTAATTTGACTTTTGTAAAGTACACTTGTGGCTTAGAAGTTTGCAATTAAGCATTTCCATTGAAAAGGTGCTTTTTTCCCTTTCCTTTCAGCTTCTTACATGTTATGTTGACTCTCTAATACGTGCAGGAAATGCAAACGCCTCCTCCCTTTTGTGTAGCTAAGAGCAAATGGCTTTTTTTTTTTTTTTTACTTTTTGAACCCTCCAGAGGAAATATTTTAGATTTTTTTTGGATCCAAATAGACTGTATTTGACACTATATTCGTATTGCAAATATGTCAGGCTTTCTTGATAATTTCATGAAAACAAATAAAAATAGATACATATTTAATAAATTAAAAATTAGTTATGAAATAAAAATATAGTACACAATGTACCTTTTTTGTGCTTTTAGGTTATGATCCTTCAGAAATGATGTATTATGATAATTTGGTGCTCAAGAACGTTTCTTATTTCACAGCTTAAGACAGTTGCTTAATATTTTTGTGAAAGATTTGATACGTTTTAGGGATACTTTTGTGAATAGAAAGTTTAAAAGAACAGCATTCATATATATATTGAAAGGTACAGTATAGTGTGCATATAGCATATTTTCTTTATAAATGTATATACAATCCTTTCTGCATATTGCTTGGTATGATTGAGATGCATGCTTATGTTCTTCAGAAGCACATATTTCTCATATCAGCAAGACTCACACATGCGCTTCATTATAGATAAGCTAAAAGATATCATCCACGGAGCTCCACATCACAATGGCTGTCTGTGGCACTGTTTAAACACTTGAGACTTTTTTCTTTTTGTCCTGGAAGGAGGATTAACTGTCATGGAATGATCGATGTTTAAAGGCCCTCATGGGGGCATTCACAGGATGAGGAGACATGACATGGCCTAAGAGGTGAGCAAATAGATAGTCATGCTGAAAGATGTGCACATGATTTATGGCCTCTGTTTGGCAAGATTTCAAAGCACCACTCAAATATTTTGTTTCATGTGCAGAACAATAAAGATTAAATGAGTTATTTACGTTTCACAGTCCTTTCCTCTCTCCTTTAGCCATTATTACAGCCCTCAAAAGAACTCATAGGCTTCCTAAATATGTTAATCCAATGTAAACTGCAGTTCTAATCTATTAGTGTGTCATCTAGTCACAATATAGCACGTTTGTGTATTTGGCAGGCTGAGACTAGACAGTGTGGGTGGCATGTGTGATAGAAGTGCTCAAGCAAACAACACATCAATAGGATTAAAGAAGAGGGAAATAATTAATCTTTAATCTTGTTTGCTGTATTTTATGTCTTTTGAAGCGATGACAGGCAGTTCCGTCTTTGGCTAACAATACGTTTCTCTATTTAGCAAAACTGGCACTTCTTAATTTTCGTCACCTACAGCACGCAAAATGATTCAGTGGCCTACATGCTTTAATATGCATATTGTGCTATTGACTGTAACAGTTTGGAAACAGAGCTTTTAATCATTTGTATGTGCCATACAATTTTTCCTAATACCCTTGTATGTAGCAACAGTACGCCGTTTGCATACAGTCTCCGAAATAAATGTACTCAAGCTGTCACTGGGGCGGTACATTTTCAACAGGTACCTGATTGCAGGATCTATTTTGGAACATATCTGAACCTAACAGGTACAAAAGTGTAACTTTTGAAAAGGTACCACCCCAGTGACAGCTTTTGTACCTTTATTTCTGAGAGTGTAGGATACATTTGCTTTTGGTGCGCTGTTGCCATCTAGTGAACAGCAAGCTCAACAACAAATAGTTTTAAACAGTTGGTAAGCATTTTAATTTAAGAAGCAAAATCTGATATCAAACAATTACAATACTTTTCACAAATGTAAGGTGGCTAGAAATGTTTAGGTCAGTAAAAATTAATCTAATATTAACTATTATTCCTGTGTTTTCAGCAGCCATTACTCCAGTCTTCACGCTAAGTGATTCTTCAGAAATCCTTCTAATATGCTTTTTTGGTGCTCAGGAAACCTTTTGAAAAACAGTTGTGCTTTTAGTACAAACTGTGACCCATTTTTTCAGGATCTTTGAGCATTCTTGATTTAGAAAGAAGAATTTATTTAAAGCATTTTAAATGTTTTCTGATACTTTCGATTAATTTAATGCCACCTTGCTGAATACTGACTAGTGGTGTACTGCATGTGGCATAGCAATAATAATAAATACTGTAAAAATATTCATTATATATTTTTTGTATATGACACATTTCTTCAAAAAAGTTTTTTAAGGACACGAGGTTACCCAGCGGACAGTGTTTTCAGATCATATCAAAACATCTGCAGAGCTGTTTTTTGTATTTGACTTTTCTTTTTGTCTGTCAACCTCATCATTTACTACTGATGATTTTTTCATAAACATCCCTTGTTTTTCTGTTACTACACTTAGGGTTGTATTACAGGTGAATAAGCTATTTTCTCTCTCTCTCTCTCTCTATTTTGATCCAAACATTGGTGTTTAAAAATAATTAATTAATAATAATTAATAACCCCATTTTTTGCCATGACTTATTTAATCAAGCAAATAAAGTGCAAACTGATTCAATACAAAAACAAACTTCTGTTTTAAAGTGACAAGACACTTTAGTCAACCTGTGTTTATTTGATAAAATATTTAAATAAAACACTTTGAATTTTCATTTACTAAAAAATAATAATGATACATCACTGTTTCCAGTTTGATACAAAATTGAACAAATCATACAAATTTGAAAACAGGATTGGAAGCCTGTTTTTTTTTTTTAAAATTTATCATTGCAGTGATAAACACAGAATACATTATTATATAAAGTAACAAAACATATACGTATAATGATTAGTTTAATTATAGGTCAAATAGAATATGCAATGAAGCAAAACACCCCCACACACAACACCAAGAACAGACCTGAGCACAATCATGCACCTCTCATAACTGCACATTCCGCAAAAATATAAAAAAAGGCTGTTGATTGTATTAAAGACGTAGTTGTTGAGTTTAGCTGAGTCATGGGATTACGCTGCTCTTCAGCTTCCACCCTTTCAGCCCCCAGCTTGAACCACTGATATGAACAGCCATAAGGGTTTATCAGACCCAGTGCCTTGACCCCTCCCTATCACAGAAGTGCATGCTCGTAGCCATTACAAATAAAGTCATTTAACACCATAAATACCTAAGCACTTTACAGTTTTATTACTGTTGTTGTTTTCTTGTTGGATTTGAGCCACATTTGGCATTATACATGTTAAAGTCACAACAAAGAAAGCAGATTCTACATGTTTATATTCTTTTGAAAACTGTTGGTAAAGATAGTAAAATAAAACAAATTAAAAAACAGTAAACTGCTATCAAATCTCGAACACTTTAATGATCAACTATAGACATATTGTACATGTTGTATAAGTAGCCTTAACACATTTTTTACATTTTTGTTTACATGAATTTGTATATTTATTTTGTGTATATAAATACAAACACATGGATTTATCTATTTAAGAAAAATATGTTATGTTTATATATGAAATATATTTATATTGTTATAGGATTAAAATAGGCCTAAAAATATAATTTCTAATTTACTTGTAGCACAAAATGTAAAAATATTAAAGGAGCGGGGCTTGCTAAATAAAAATGGTAACACTTTACAATACAGTGGCACTAATATGCTAATGCACAGAGAATCATGAGTTAATAACTCATGAAGAACTAAACCATTTATTAATAATTACTGCATTGGAAACAAATGAACATTCTATATGATTCACAAATTAAGTAATCAATGAAGTATTATTAGTTAAATGGACTTGTTGAGGCCCTGCTAACCAATTCAAAATCCGTAACCACAATGATATTGCCTATTACTTAACAATCAGGCTAGTTAACAGTTCTGTGCAATAAAGTCACAGCATAATGATACCTTTGCAAAATATTAGTTAATAATTAATTAAAGCAGACAACTGGAAGCTGAAAAGCTTTGACCACTGTGGTTATTAACATATGAATTTGCATCATTAGTTAATATAATGTTATTAATAGGCTACATTATGGCACATTTACATAAAAAAATATTTGTATTGCTTAATCTATTAATCATATAGAATGTCCATTAGTTGCTGATGTAATAATCATTACTAAACGCTTAATTTCTTCATGAATTGGCCTACATTAACATGTGATTTTCTGTGCATTAGTTGAGCATGAATTAATGCATATTAGTGCGCCCATATTGCCAAGAGTTACCAGAAAAACTAACTGTTGCAACATAATGCAATGCCGGTAGTGTATCTCTATTGTACAGACATGCAAAATTAGACCAGTTCATTTTTATATTAAGAGTTAACATATTTATATTAAAATATCGCATCCATTCGTCAAATGTGCTGCGATGAGATTTTATACTTATTGTGCAATACTCACTCAAAGATCTCACTCAAAACTCGGAATCCCGGGATGATAACGTAGGCTCTTCTAATATGACGCAGAGAACGCTTAACTGCGCAGCTACAGCTGTCACGTGATCAGGCTACCTCCAGCTGGCCGCTGAGATGAAGACGGCGACCGCAGGAACTACATTTCTGCCGACTGCTCTCTTCTATGATATATATTTTTAAGTCGAGATAGGCAGAGATTGTAGTTAATTATGTAATCTATGAAAATATATGGCAAAGCTGCCGAACCGCAGTATACCCGACGAATTATTCGCGTTGCTTAAAAACTTAGAAACTTTATATTTATTCACCTGTGTCTGGATAGCCTACTATAAATATATTTTTCTTGTGCCACGCCGACTTATAATGCTGTCGAACACCGAAAAAGAGTTGATCGTACAGATATGGGACAAAATGCTTCCAGTGGCCGAAGAAATTGGATCTGAGGCTCTTTTAAGGTACGCTGTCTTAGATCAAGAAAATATAGGCTTAGCCTACAGACCGATATTCCTATAAACAATATATGTTAAACATGCTGTTGCTTTTCTTTAAAATGTACAAAACTTAGTGTGACTTGATAGTTCGCCGTTCAATTTTCTGAATATCAAAAATACAATGATTAATAGTCTTGCCATAATTGGCACTTACCCATGAGTGATGACGCAAGTAGCGGATTGGGAGGAAATACTGTGGGGCTCTCGTGCCGCCTGCGTCTTGCTGACCTTGTTTTTCTCCCTTCTTAAATGGTTTACAGGATGTTCACAACGTTCCCCAAAACAAAGACATACTTCTCTCATCTAGATATCAGCCGCAATTCAGAGCATTTACGCTGCCACGGGAAGAAAATCGTCCAGGCTTTAGCCGAAGGTGCAAGGAACATAAGCACGCTCACTTCTACGTTGGCACCACTAAGCAGGTTCCATGCCTATCAACTGCGAATACATCCAACAAACTTCAAGGTGTTCATGTAATGTCTATCTGTCCAGTTCACTGATCCAGTACAAATATAACGTGCGATATGTTTCGTAGAGCTCACTAACGTAAACTCACATTTTTTCCCAGCTTTTCAATCATTGCATCCTTGTGACGTTAGCCTGCCATATGGGTGATAACTTCACACCTGTTGCACACGCGGCGATAGACAAGTTTCTGTCGGCATTCTCAGCAGTTTTAGCCGAGAAGTTCCGATGAAGACCTGCGAAGAAGAATGGGATGGTTCTGAGAACTATATCTTTATTAAACAGCCTAATACATGTTTTATTTGTCTGTTGTCTGTCAGAATGTAATGCAGTGGAAAAATCAATTAAAAATGTATTGACTTTTTACTGTGAAGTCAGTTGTAAAACTGTCTATTAAATAGGCAACAGTATTGCATTTGACCACGTGATGTTTGATGTGGGTGTGGTGCTATCCAGACATAAGTGCTGAAATCGTGGACGAAGTCCAAAGCAAATGTGACGCTCTCCCTTGTGCTGAAAACATTTCTTTTGTATACCCGTCATCTTTGCCTGTGGATAACACCATAGGCCTATATTAAATTAACAGAAAAGACAAAGGTAGGATTTCTGTAATATTAGCCTAAAAACTAAATGTTTTAAAGGCGCAGGTTTATATATTTATCATAAAAATGCTTCAATTTTATGAATTATTTAAAGCATGTAATGCATGCAATTTGAATAAAAGCATAAAAACAATTATTTAAAAAGAATCAAACGGAAATAGATAATAATAAATCAATAGTTAATAGTAAAAACGGCATTTTTAGTGCAGAAATATTTAACTGTAATTTGTCTATTAATTCGATTGACAAAAATACATCACATCAGTTTGTTAAAAATAAATGACAATATGCTATTCAAATACAATGTTAAATGTAAGCCTTAATACGTTTATGATAAGGCTGTTCATAAAGTGGACATTAAGTTTGCTTTAGTTATATCTTTCGTCTTGTCAAGCGTGTAAAAAAGAGATGGGGCGAGCCGGAAGTAGAAATCCTATCAGAATGAATAAAGATATCAAACATATACCCGAAACTATGCAATAATAGTCTGAATGTAAAAAGAAATGTGAATATTAGCACTTTTGAAATTAGGTCAAATTCATTGCGTAACCCCTTTTGATTTTAAGACAACTTAAAGGACAACAAAATCGTGTGAATACATTCTTATTTATTTATTTTTGCTGCGCATTACACAAATTCAGGTGGCTACATAATTTCTACCAATCAGTTATACTGCTTTCTCAGGGCTGACACAACAACAGCCAGGAACTTCTGCCACGCAGCTTGGATGTCTGGGGTGAACTCAGTCCTCATGCGTGTAGCGATCACCACGGTCAGGCAGTCACCTAAGAGCTGGAAGAGACGTTCAGAAGAGTAAAGCACAGATCAAACATAATCAGCAACTTACTAGCCACTACTCTGAGACGCAAACCTGGAAATTGCCTGGGTCGACTTGCAGTTTCTCTGAGTGAAGCTCGCTAAGGGAAGTGTAGGTGTTCTTGATATCATCCATGTTTTTAAGAGCCATCTCTAGACCTCGGAGCACCACAGTCCCGTGCGCTGCGACCTTAGGGTTAGCCATGATTGCCTCGGCGTTAAACAAGTTTCCAAAGCCACCGAAGTATCGTCGAGTCCAAGGATAGACCACCAAGAGTCTTGAGACCAGACAATCAATACAAGAACAGTAAGAACTTAACTGAGACATGCTAATGATTAGGAGAAATACACACAATAAAATATAGGTTATCGAACAATTGAGGCAGGCTTAGAAATGAGAGTAACGTTAGCCTACCTCGTCAAGCTCTCGAGGCCCACCGACTCGTAGTCGAGTTTGGAGAATACAGCCTCTATCGCAGCGCGTTCCTCAGCTGTCCACTGAACCATCTTGTCTTGTGGCTTTACAACTGGACATTGGTTTAAATAGGGCCTTCTCGGCTGCCGCCCATATATTCCGGACAGATGTGTTTGACCGATAGTGAGAAAAAGGCGGCAGCTGACCGATAGACTCTATAATTAAGTTAGAAGCGTTTTATATAGCTAACTGATGTGTTTTTATAGATTTATTTCGTGTTTTTTGTTCATTTATGTAACGTAAAGATGTTGAGTTTGTTGCTATGTTGCACGTTAGCTGTAGGCTACAAAAGTTAGCATTAAACAGTGTGTTGCGAAAATTACACAACAATCGAAATGTTCTCACTGAAACCCAAACTTTGAAAACATCCATGAAATAATATTTGAGATCATTAAAATAATTAGCTTACCAACAGCCAAGGATGGTTAACACTTTTTGTTTCAGCATGTCTGAAATTGTGTTACATGGGAGCCACATTTGCTTAGATATAACTCACATGAATATCAACTGCATTATAGTGAGTTATCTTGTCAAATAGGCTTACAGAGTGTTCGGTTGTTAATCTACCCCAGTCTGAATTGTAACAGCTGGGGATATGTTGTTGGTTACAATGAGAGGTAGGCCTAATTTGCTGAAATATAGCATCCACACTATCCATCTTTTTGCATTTATACAAATTTATAAACATATGATTGAAGAACAAAGAAAAAAACAATCCTGAATAACACGAAACATTGAAACATATAAAAAACAGTGTAATGTATTTTTTAGAACTTTAATTGTAGCTCAAAATTGGCTTTGTACAGTAAGTGTGCATGTATATGCACTATATATATTCCTGTCATGTAAGCCCATAAACCCAGTCACTGGCTCGGTTACCATGACTGACCCTGTTGTGCTGTGAATTTTGAGATTGGCTATAGCATGAAAATGCTTTGCATAAATTCTTATAATGTAAAAAAAAAAACCTTGTGCATTCAATTAAAGCAGATATTTTGTATCTGTTGGGAGACATGCACATAAACCTTGGTTGGAAATGAAACCATCACCTATGGGATCAACTCTGAGCATGAAGGCACTACAGCTGGCTGATGAGGAGACCATATGTAAGATTGGCAGTTTTGTTAACTGCTTCATATTATACACCACAAACAAAAATGTTTTTTATTAACTTTAGGGGTACAACAGCTTGCCACTGGCAGTGCCCTTAAAGGGATACTTTTTAATATTCTTTACTCATAAAGTGTACCATACCATACTGTTACCTTAAGGGTACACAATACTACTTTATATGTACCCTTTAAGGGTGCTGGCCAGTGACAAGGTGTTGTACCCCAAGGCATACTTTATCTTTACCCTTGTGTCCATTTGATTTCTTGTCCATTGGTATAAAATATATTATAAATGCATTATCTTTAGCTTCAACAAAATTATAGTTTCATTTCTTGTGCAGCAACATTTCTCACCAACATGAATATAGCCACAATGTTTATTTAGGTTTTGTTTATGTTTTTAGCATTTATATGATCTGCCTTTGACCATTCCTTATTTGATGTGTCAATGCACTTGTAGGCTGATAAAGTTTTTTTCATCATGTAAATGATATTCCTTTGTGTGTGCTTTTAATAACTTTTTTCATTTATTTTCTTATGCCATAATATATATATTGTAAAACAAATACTATGGGAAGTCAATGAGCCCAGAAAAGGTGGTTGATAACAAGTGGCTAAATGGGACAACAGTGGCGGTCAGAAGCATTATCATCACGCCAAACAGTACAACTCATCTGCTTTTTTTTCCCTTTTTCTTATTTTTTCAATAAATTAAACATTTGATGTACTTCTCAAATGTGTCATTGTTCTTCTCACATATAGGGCAATGCTACCTTCATGCGTTCATGCTACTTGAGACTTGGGTGGCTCATGAAACGATAAGTGAGAGCTTGTCAGCAAGTTAACAACATGCTCAGGACAGCCACGCATACTTGCAATGCAATATGTGTTATTTGGTTTTACATTTCCTGAGTTTAAGGAACTATAAAACAAGTGAAATTAGGCCTATTGCTTTTTTCTGAGTTCCTATTACAGGCACCCTTTAGGGTAGGGTAAGTTTGGGTAACCTGTGACACTGGGTGATATACTGTAGGACACCTAAACTCCAGTCGGTTTATTTCCTGTTCTAACAAAATTTAGTCAACAGGACTGTTACTATAATTTAAGCATGGATGTCATGTGACTGAAATACCCATGACTTCATGGGGGTGATTCCACAGAAAGGGGCAGGGCACTTGTTAATCAATTGGGCTCTGACTAGATTAATGTTAAGGACATAACTATATATGTCATAAATAAAACAATGTTCCTAATTGTTGTGAAATTGCGCTTGTTATATTCAAGCAACACATTTTGCATCAAAGTGTTGGTTTTTTTTTGTTGTTGTCAAATTATGTTTGTGATCTATGTAATATTTTATAGAAGGAAGAACTTTAATTTAAACATTTTAAAATTAAACAAATAATCCGTTACTCAGATTTTTGCTTGCTATTTCTTAATTTTTTGTTGATTTTGAAAAAATGTTCATACCATGTTAAACAAACAATTTTAATATAGTTTAAATGTAATTTAAATGAATTAACGCAGTAGACCAATAATCCTGTGTAGAGATAAAAATGTTTTTCCTGATGTTGGAATATATATATCTTCAAATTCAAGTCGTTTTTTATTTTTTTTTTTATTTTGATTATTTATTTATTCATTTGCACAAAACATTAGCTAATAGGTGTGGCATGTCTCCTCTGAGTATATTCTCAATACATTATTTCTTCTGGTGTGGTTAGAAAACATCTTTATCTAATAATAAACTCTAATGAGTTGATCTCACGTGTTAGATAGATACTGAAACAAATCAAACAGAAGTCAAAATTGCAAAAAATGTCCCAAATACCCAAGTTCACCCCAGGGTACAAGGGTGTAGGCTACCTCTTGAAACTTGAACTTGAACTGAAGACACCCTCTTCATGTGCCCATGCTTTTTTTATGGTTTGGCGCAAATTCGTTGCTCCTAAACGCTATACAAAAATGACAGGTCATATCAAATAAGACATTTGAAATTGTACTTGACTCATTTTCAATTACCGGATTTATCAGTTTACTTATACGTGTTTAGTTTATCCGTCTAGATATTTCAGAGACGTCTGTACCCTAGAAGCAATATTCATTTGTTCTTCTTTAAACTTCTTCTGTCCTGTGGTTTGTTTATTTGCTTGCTTCAAATTACAATTTTGTGACAAATCCCTTGAGTCTCTGACAGAATGATGCCTGAGATTTAATTTAAAGAAACCTGATACTCGCACAGTAAAGTTTCAACACGCAACTCAGGTGCGCATCAATTCCTCTTTATTGCGTTAGAGAACAAACAATGCTTTCCTCTAAATGTTCGAGGCTTTAATGATACTGTCTGCGCAGAGCAGAGACGACAACAGCGAGGAACTTCTGCCAGGCAGCCTGCACGTCAGCGGTGAAAGAGGTACCCATAGTCCCCGCGATCACGATGGTCAGGCAGTCGGCCAGCAGCTGGAACGGGAAAAGCGCAACAGGTGAGTCACCATAGTATTTTACTGCGTTTGTATGAGTTTTAGATGCTTCTGTGTTTGCCTACCCTGAAGTTGTCAGGATCCACGTGCAATTTGTCGGAGTGCAGCACGCTCAGTTCCGCGTAGGTGTTCTTGATATCATCCATGTTCTTCATGGCTCTGTCAAGCCCGTGGAGCACAACAACTCCGTGGGCTGCCACCTTTGGATTGGACATGATGGCCTCTGCATTGTACAGGTTTCCAAAACTTGCAAAGTACCGCTGAGTCCATGGATACACAATCAAGGCCCTGCAATACAACAAAAATAAAACACACAACCATGAACAAAGGTCACGAATGAATAAAAGGAAATATGCCTATTTTTTGTGTTTTTACAAACTTGCATAAATTATGATGATAGTGAGTAAGATAATTTGGGCACCTCTGCAAAGCTTTGGGGCCAGCGTCCTCATAATCCAGCTTGCTGAAAATGTCCTGGATGCAGGCGCGCTCCTGGTCGGTCCACACAACCATGTCGTCAGGTTATGATTTTTGTTCTCTGTTAGGAATAAGAATCATACCTTTCCACTCTCGTCGACGCTATTTATGTGTTCGGGTTACATTGCCAATAGAAGAGGGCTCGTTTGATTGGCTGGCTCTTCTCGTGGGCAAGACGCTAAAGATGTTGTGATTTTGCGCGTCGCGTTTGATCTAGAAGTTAGACGACGTTTCAATGCAAGTGGTAACATAACATACGCCCTCTTTTTAATAAAATAACAAAAGTTAAACTTAGTAAGGAGGATGACAAGGATAATGTCTTTGCATATAAAAACGGAAGCATATAGAGTACATTTTTAAACGTTTAAATCTTTGAGAAATGCGACTTTCAAGGCTATGAATTATTTTTGTGATCTCAGCTGCTGTTATCTCGTGCGCATACGCACATTCAAAACGACTCTTTCTTATCGCTAGTCACAGACTCTCCACTCACGTACAGTAGGTCTCAAAATGAAATACCCGTGTGTTAAAAAAAAATCCAGTCTCATCAAACACCAAATTAATAGGGTGTGGCAATTTTATCCATTCACCAGGCACGCACTAGTTCAGAGCCAATAAATGATATAAATGATTTATAAATCACTTCAGAGTAAAAAAATATATATGTGTATAAAATAAAAAAATAAAAAATCGGAACAATCAAAAACGGTGCCCTCTGTTTCCTTTTTGGTCGTTTTTATTCGTATTCTGTAAGAAAACAAATGCACATATAAAATGTAAATATAAAATTATTGCTATAGGCTAAACATCGTAACCTATTAAAAGTTAAATCCAAAGCACATGCTACGTAGACGTGGACTAATTAACCGTTTTTATTCCATACTAATAATTAAAATAAATTAGCGCTGAAAGAAAACTGCATTCAACAATTGAATTGACTGAAAGACCGTTACATAACACATATTGTCTGCAAGCATGTATATCTTGCCTATACAGGCCTACTAAGATCTAAACTAACACCTTAAATAAATAAATAAATTACGAAGTCATGTTGTGGGGTTACTTAAACTGCAGATGCGAACGTGGTTTGATTAGGATCTGCCCATATCTGTTTATGTCTTGTGACTTAAGTGTGCACGCACGTATCATCACGTTCTCCCTAAAACGAAGAGGGTGGAAAATGGGCATCATGTCAATTTTCAGTGTTAACTGGCAGGAGTTCAATCTGACACGCAATTAGGCTGTATCTTGGGTGTGCCCACTCAACTACAAACGCTTAAAAAGAGGACCAACGATTAGGTGGGCAAGTCATTTGACCCTAGCACTACTGCTCATTTCAGACATAGAGTCAAAATGAGTCTCTCTGCTAATGACAAAGCAACCGTGAAGGCCCTCTGGGCAAAGATCTCCCCCAAGGCTGAGGATATTGGCAATGAGGCGTTGTCCAGGTAAGTCAAATCTTTTTTTTTTCTGTAGTCTATATGTTTAATGTAGCTATATTTTGTAAGTCTTTGAACAAATCTATTTTGCAGAATGCTCTATGTCTACCCTCAGACCAAAACCTACTTCTCTCACTGGAGCGACCTGACCCCCGGGTCTGCTCCTGTGAGGAAGCATGGAAAGAAGGTCGTTGGTGGAATAGGTTTGGCTGTTGAGAGAATCGACGACCTCTTCGCCGGCCTGCTGACTCTTAGCGAGCTGCATGCCTTTCAGCTGAGAGTCGATCCTGCTAACTTCAGGGTAAAAAGACTATACTGTCGATGCCTATTTATTAAGAATTTAGCCATACTTTTTATAGTTCTCATCACAAAGTTGTCTTGCATCTTCATTTAACAGATCCTGTCCCACAACATTCTTGTGGTGTGTGCCATGCTCTTCCCTAATGACTTCACACCTGAAGCCCACCTGGCCATGGACAAGTTCCTTGCAAGACTGGCCCTGGCTTTGTCTGACAAATATCGTTAACCAGTTTGATATTTGTTAAGCAGTTTGAATGTTGTTTTGGCGATTTGGTCAGCAACATGTCAATAAAAAACAAATGTGGTCACACTTAACCTGTGCGTTGTTTTCCACTGTCACAAACAAAATCAGTTCATTCAAATTAATCTAAATTAATATGCAATAGTCTACGTGATCATGTAAATTCCAGTTAATTTTGTACATTCTCTAGACCAAATTAGCAATTGAATAATAATTTATTTTTGTCAATTAAAGGAACTTTTAAAGTTAACATTGCAAATCAAAATGATAAAAAATAAACATTTAAGCAACAGCTTTTGGCACATCAGGATATGTTTCTGTAAGCTTATAAAACATTTGTGCACCTTTTTGTACAAAGGCTACACGGTCAAAGTTTATTAAGAGGCTATAAAGAGGATATTGCACTGTTTAATATATAAAAATATATATAAAAATTAATATATAAATTATTAATATATAAAAATAATAGGCTATACTTTTACTTATGCTTGTACTTTGTCATGTTTTATAAATAATATATTGTAATATAGGCCCACTATAGTCCACAATCTGTAAATAAATAAATATAAACAAGCAAACAAACAAACGTCAACTGAACGAGGTCAACTCCATGAGACGCGTCAGTAGTTTTAAGTCACGTTAGTCATGAAAAGGGCAATTGCGGTCATTCAAAGCTATATCTTTTTTGTGTGAAGAGAAAAAAAATGCTTCATCATGGAGCCACATGCACAGACACCAAGGGTACAAACGATTCAAGTACATAAAGTAGGTACTAACAATATTTTGTCTCAGAGGTTTTACTGAAATAATTAAATAGGCTAGCAACTGAGCTTTTGTGACAGCTTAACACTTTATTTTAGGGACCAATCTTCACTATTAACTAATATATTGGGAATTATTTTTTGCTAAGCACATATTAATGCCTATACTATCACTGAAAAAAATGACTCTTTGAACTAACTTAATTCATTCATGTAATCATGCATCCTGGTTGCACACAACCAAATTGTGTTTCATTTACATGAGTGGAATTTGTTGAATTTATGCAAACTCTTTGCGTTGTGTTAACACCATAGAATTAGGTAAAATCTATTTGAAATTGTTGCTTCAATGTAACTTAATATAATTAAGTTTAGTGAACAAAGCATTTTTTGTGTGTGTAAGGAAAAAATCACAATTTGTTTGTCACCGTTCCAGTGTCAGTGTGTGCTTTAGTTGGGCTCTTTACTCTAATACTAGAAGAAAAAAAATGTTGTTTTGGCTGCTGTAATTGAATTATAACAGCCAGACAGACCAAGAGTAATACTCATCAGCTGATGAAGATTATGCTATTTTTTGGTTTTTGCTTTATTTTCCTTGATTCTCTGAGCTGAACTTAAAGTCTATCATCTGTGTTGCATGTTATCTATTGACAATGACAGCCTTGAGATTACAGCTAAGCACCTGGTGTTGTCCACACATTTTGAAAGGATTTCTTTTAGGCTCTTCTGATCCCTAAAAACAAAAAATCTTTCCTTAAGGCACACACAGAAATCAAGAGTCAGTGTATGAATCTCAACAATGGTGACCATCAAATGCTGCAGTGGATTCTGGGGCCACCAATAAAAACTCATCAACAACTCCCATAATGAGCCGTATTGTCTTTCTTTTATTCTTACAATTTTCTATTATTTTTGTTGTTTTTATGTGATGTTTTTATTAGTGTGTTATTATTATGTTCAGAGTTGATCTGTTTTTCTGAATACGT
>JAUMHQ010000013.1:1766974-1779931 GCA_032361165.1 Enteromius paludinosus | reverse complement strand
TGCCTGAATAAGCCAAAACATCTCACTCTTGTTATATATATATATATATATATATATATATATAATTTTTTTTTTCTCCACACACAGGTTACAGTGGACCCTTACAAAGATAATTCTTAATGTAGCAGATCATAAAATAACTAAAAGAAATGAGGTGAAATATAAATCATAAATCAAAAAATAATTAACTATATATGAATTATAAAGGACCGACCCAGGGTGGGATGGAATGGGGGATGATAATACTGACTAAATAATGCTTTTTATTATGTTACTACTTTCAGTGTCCCAGTTTAAAAATCTATAAGCCTCTTTTTCAAGATATCTAAAGTGAAAGTCTGACTTTAAATATCAAAAACTCTGTTTCAGGCCAAGTAATTAAAGTTTAAAAAAAGAGCAAATAGAGTGTGTATTAATTTCTTTCAACTTGATTCCAAACTTTTGAATTGTAGCGTTCATTTGAGTTTTTTAGTCAAATTCTCAATCACAGACTAATGTTGTCTCACCTGTGAGTATCTCCACTTCTGACACTTTATGCTGTCAGGTTGAGGTAGCTCTGGCATCACTTTTTCCAGCTCTTCCAGGATGATGGGCTGCACTGCATCCTTCTCCTCCTCCAGGTGTTGGATGCCAAAGGGCACACTAGTGTGAACCACCACAGAAGGTCCGCAGTTCTTCAAAGCTGCCAAAGATATACACGGTTCATCAAGCTCACATGTAGCTTCTTAAGAAAGCCATTCACAAACATTCGCAGATCCCACATTGTGTGCTACAGTAAGAAACAATGATAACAGGTTATTCTTAACATGTTAGCGTGAGTAGTTTTAAGTATTAGTATCCAGCTTTCTCTTCTCCAGACGATGGTTTCTCAGTGATATCATCTATGGGCACACCGAACCCCATGATCTAATGCTTTACAGGCCAAACCCATTGCCAGAGACACGACCTATGACTGAGACCAGGCCTGATATATTAGCCTTGCACATAGTGTAGTCATTTCTCTAATGACACTGTTTTAAAACACATATTTAAAATGATTGGAGGAAATCGTGCTTTATTGGGCTCCATAAACATAGGGGTTGTGTTTAAGCAGCTGGAGTGATTTGGCCCAACGACTCTAAGTAGGATGAAGATGCTGAAAGCCATCATTGATTAACACTTGAGGAAAGAAAGCTAGGTCTGAATAAGACCACAGAGACTAGCTAAAACTTAATATTAAAGCCTCTGGCAGATTCACAGGGTAACACATTGACTTTATGAATCACCTGTGGGGAGGTGCCTTATACTTCAGTAAGATCTATGTTGTTTAGTAAAGTTTTATGGATTAACAGAAAACAACGAGCCATTTAAATCATGACCACTGGCATAAATGGCAAAAATGTTGGAATAAATGAGGAAAAAGACAAGCAAATCACATTCACATGTTATTCTCATGCCTTTAAATAATATTGGAATAATAAAAGAAATTGAGTATTCCTGAAAGTATAGTTGTGAATAAAATACCTTAAGGAATAATAAATGAAGATGATTTTATAGCTAACAGCATTTACTAAACTCGACAGTAGGTATAAGTATTCGTTTTTGAAAAGAAGACCAGATAACCTGAGCAAAACTACATGGCAACATTTCCAACAGACGGAGAAGCAAATATTATAGAAGTCATCGGAAGCAAAAATCACTTCTACATGTTGTTTGAACATAAATGTGTTGGCAGTGTTTGTATACATCTTTGTGAACTTGAGTGAAAAGAGCTGTTTTTTTACAGGGTAAAAAGGGTGTTGTTTTACACTATAAGTTTTAACCAAAGTATGTTATTGACTTTTCATTGAGACCCAAAAGAATCACATTAACTCCAGGCATCTGATGTACCTGCAAAATGATTAACCTTATAAATATGCAATAACCCAGTTTACAAATGTTTAGTGGGAAATCTGAAAACCTGAATACTCAGGATAATCTACAGCGCAAGAGAATTTTAGATAAAGTAAAGAATGGCCTTGAGTTCACATTTTCAAGTGTTAAAAGCCTGTAAAAAAACTGCCACAGGTAATAGACTGTGTCAACAGAAGAGGGACAAGTGAGAAATCAAATGCCTCTCTTGAATGAATTTGATCAGAATTTGAAGAATTTATTTTTATTGATATTATTATTAATGTTGAAAATAGTTGTGCTGCACAATATGTTTGTGGAAAAGTTTAAAAGAAAAGAATTAAACTACATCTAAATAAAATAATAGACAATTTTGATAAACTAAATACAAATATGAAATACACAATACTCAATAAGAACACCCTGTTTGAGGATGCAGGAAAGGGTCTGAGATATTAGCTGCAAAGCTGGCATGGTTTAAGCGAGGGAAAGAGGAAGTAATTTTTTCAGTGCTTTCACTTGCTTATGTAAGAGTTTAGAAGCATTTCAACTCAAAGAGAGCTCCACATAACTTTCACATTTCACTTTAAATCAGCCAAATGCATCAATGGAAGTCTTAACTTCACAATCATGGAGTGTTGTTTCTGTTAAAAGATCTTAGTGTATCTGAAGTGATAAGAGCTGAATTCATTGTTTTAACCATTCAAGGTTGTCTTTGGCTGACTAGTATGAATATTAGTACTGGGCTGAAACACAGAGACACGGTCATTTTCCGTTTGCAGAGCAGTCAGACTATATACGTGTTTGGCACAGCGCCAGGCAGAGAGGAGGGGAAAAGGAGAAGCAGAGGGTGAGAGAGACCTTCCTTTACAAAGGAAAAAAAAAAAGGGTTTGAGTGTTTATTTGTAAGTGTGCATGTGCCAGAATGTGACTGTGCACAAGAGAGAGAGAGGTCATGGAGCGTGGGCAGAGGGCTGGCACTGGGCCCGCTGGTTGAGTCACTTATTTCTTCGGTGGGGAAGAGCTTGTCACAAAGTTCACAGGGCAAATAGGAAAATGCTTTCTTTTTGCCTGACACAAGATATATGAATTACATATAAATTAAAAGTGGAGTCAGTGTTTATTTTATTTTTTATCCATACAGAATGAATGGTACTTTTGATGAATATGTTCATTAAATGTACACTCCACATCAGTAATAAAACTAACTGGGTAATCCCTACACTTTATATTTAATTAATTTATCACAAATCCCATCTACAAATGACTTAAGTGTAATTTTTTCATGTTTTCAACCACACTCATATACTGCAATTTCAAAACTGTGTGTGATTTCAGAAAACATTTTGTAGGATAAAAGCTCTTTTCCTTTAATCATATAGAATATACTTCAAAAATGTTATATAAAAGTAGACCCTACATTTAGGCCTAGATGTCCTTGAGAAGTCCAATCTTTTCACTGGCTTTAGCTCAAAAATCCAACCTGAATAATTATTTGACAAATTTGACTGATTTGGTTCTCGAGTGTAATTCAATGACTTGCAGCAGCTCACTAGAAAGAAAGCTTGCAGTGAGTCTCTTCTTCACAAATAGCCATCATATGCTTTCAAAAGATATATGTGAATATAGCACACAAATTGTATGGACCACCTCACAATTTTATGTTTTAGAATTTATGGCATTTTGCATCCTTTTTGAAGCTTGAAAGACCCAGTTCCCATAGGGACTAGCCGCAATGAAAAGAGAAACTGGCACAATTCTCTTTTTGTGTTCCACAGGTGAAAAAGTCAGACCCGTTAGAAGCGACATAAAGGTGAGTAAAAATAACAGGATTTTCATTACTGAATTAACTATTCCTCCAATTTCCTATTTTAATTATATACATAATGTTTTAATTAGACAATTAATCATGTTCAGAGAACATTAACGTCTGCAGCGCCCACATCCAGACACATTAGTATTAACGATCAAGTATATTAAATGACAGACATTCTATATTCATAATTATAACTCAAACATCATTTCAAAAACAAATCCTCTCTGAATAATCCTTTTTCTTTGACATTTTGGTAAGAAGGTTTTAGACTCCATATGTAATCAAATTCATATCAATTATGAACCAGTTCTGTTTTTGGGAAACCATCATCCAGCCCAGATCTAGCTCATTCCACATTTACTGAACGGCACAAATGGGTTTCTCGCCAGACGTTCAGGAACACAGTAATAGCTTATCATTAGCGGCCTGCCAAAAAGTTTTCAAAGAGAGCTTGGGGTGCTCTGTGAGATCAGACTCAGACCTACTTTACTGGAACTACAAGCAAAACACATTACAGAAATGAAAATGAAGATTAAAGCATGACGGCGTGAAGGCTGAGGAGGCTAGAAGGAGCGTGTCGGCCTAAAAGAACAGCGCAGCAGAATGCAAAATTTAACAGCTCCCCTAATTATGATGTTGCCCTCGGAAATACTGGAGTGGATGAAAGGTGACAGGTGCAGAGGCTGTTTTCACGAGACTATTTCCACCGGGCTCCCGCAGATACTCAGTCATGAACTGACACAGACTTGGTGAGGAAAAACTCACAAACAAAATCACATGCAAATTCTTCAAAAGCAAAAGCTTTCTTTAGTTGCACACACAAATATCATACACACACACACAGACAAGACACATGCACCTAGAATGCATATGAGCTATGCTATCAAAAACCAGTGAATTGCCTCACAGTCTGCTGTTCACACAGACTACCTTTTAAAAGGGTTTAATGGAAAACGATGTACGTGGCGCTCTGTGGTGTGGCAGGATTTTGTAAAGCTTTCTTAGTCATAGCTGGGCGCCATGGACAGACTCAGAGTAGTGCTGCCAGTGAGTTTGTGAAGACTTATAGAAAACAATGTATTCCAAAACAAAACAAACCACAATAAATAAAACACAAACAACGGTACGCTTTTAAGTCATTGCCAGACACACTGTGTAAACATTTAGTTTAGGGTGAAACAAATATGTATACCCTTGGATGAACTAACTAGCTTATTACATAGAAATGACATACTTTTTCCTGTACCTGTAGTACCCAAAAATATTTGGACTGAACTGTTTTCAATAGTTCTGTGCATTATTTATTTATTTATTATAGTTTATTCTGTGGTTCAATATTTAGCACTGGAAGGTACTGTACGTAGTTATTGTCAATATTTTCCATATCACAGTGCAGTTTGAGAGCATCTCTTTGTAAATGATAAATGTGATACTGTTTAAGCCATATTTGAGTCATCTAATGTTAGGAACAGCCTTTGGAACAGAACAATTGACACTTCTGAATAAGTAAGGTTGATTTCATCTGGCTAATCAGAGTGGTGTAGTAGTGCAGAAAGAACCCTTAAAATACCAGATAGGATAAGATAAGGTAAGATTAGTGTACATGTGGTTTTCAATGTATCATGTATTATTTCCTACATGGCATGTCCACGCATACGCACATATTATCATTCGTACAGACATTGGTGTAAATACACATGAGCATTTTAGCATAATTTTAAGACACAACCCTTTCTTGACACCTCAAGGCAGACAAACTCAATTAGACAGCAATGTAACTCAAAGAAAGGACAGAAAAGGACATGACAGTAACAGGGTGGAAAGGAAGGGGAGGGTATTTGAAATGTCCTTAGGGCTGACAACCATAAAAAAAAAATAGAAACAGTGACACAGTCTAAACTGTCATTTATGTCAAAGTCTGAAACCGATTATGATCATGACCATGTGTAAAAAGTCAATCAGCACCAGTTTGGATTTGAAAAACATCGCAATTAAAACCAAATCAGATTTGTATGCAGTGTGAAAAATATCCTGATACATGAAACACAGAGAAAGAAACAGAAAATGCAGAGAGACATGTCAGAGCAGGAGTTGGAGATGAGAGGAGGAAAATATGAAGGCACTGACCTAAATTGCGCTTTTTATCATCTATGGCGATGAAGCGAATGCAGGGATTATTGGAGACGTACTTGGCCGCCCAAGGGACGTCGATTTGTGTGTCGGCTTTGTAGAAGAGTCCAAGTGCGTAGCGGGAAGAGTAGCTGACAGCCTCCAGCAACCTCCTCTGATTCTCCCCCATCACTGCACGGAGACACAAAAACACAGAAGCACAGGATGAAGCCTCTGGGTCTTGGTTAGTTCATCTCTTTAGACAGCCGCCAGCACTGCTGCTTGTGAAGAACAGGCCTGTAGCGTTCACATCGCACAGATCAAATGAGAGAAACACAGTGCCATCAACTCACAGAGCTTCTTGCAGCACCAGGACTGATAACACACCTGGGTTAGTGTGACAAGAGCACGGAGATAGATGTGTGCTTAATGCGTAGGGCTATAAAACGCAACCAACAAGTCCCTTCTGCAGATGAGATTGGGGCTAAAATGGACAGTGAGTGACACTTTAATGAGAACGCGGTGGATGGACTCGCTTCAGCATGTGAGGGTCTTTTTAAGAAAAAATGCTGTCCTTGTTTCCTGTCTGGAACATCTGTTATTTATTGGAAACAAGCAGTCACACTAAGGGCTGCTTTAGTTATTTAGGGCCCACAGGTACTGAGTGTAGTGCAGGTCAAAGGTCAGCCCTTGTGGAATCAAATGCATATTTCTACTCAAAGACACCCCTGTTTCCAGTAAGGAAGAAAGCGTTTTCACGGACAACCGTCAGAGAGACCTGATCAACATTAGTCTATCTGAGCCCCCCCGAAGCAACAAACAGATGTTTGGTAAAAAGCGATGAACAGAAAGCTAACTCATCATTTTCCCTTCGCACATGTGTGATTCAGTTCCAAAGGGCAGTGTCAGTGTCAACAAGCTCGGCCCCCCCTCCGTGGCCCCAGTAAATCTGTATACTGTTTAAAGACCCTATGAAATCAGTTGGCAAGGGCAAGTTTCCTTTCCTGTTTTAATGCAATTCTTAATGAAACGGGAAGTTTAGGTGGGACATATTGAATGGCTTGCATTTTGTTAAACAAACAAAACAAAAGCCTTTAGCAGAGATTGGAAACATACACAAAATGAATGATTCTGGATTTGATCAATTAATCAATTCCAGTTCCCCAGCTATTCCATTAACAATTTAGTGCTTTAAAAAATACTTTTTTGGAGGGAAAAAGGCTTCTTGCTTTTGGCATAAATAATTCCCTATAATTTGCCATATATATTAATATATACAGTGAGGTCATTAAGTATTTGATAAACCTGTGATTTTGCAAGTTCTCTTATGGCGCTTTTCCACTGCGTGGTACGACTCGGCTCGGCACGGATCGGCACAGCTCGTTACGGCACGGCTCAGTTCGGCTTGGTTTGCGTTTCCAAATGCAGTTTAGTACTGCTTTAGAGTGGGCGGGATTATTCACATGTCGTTATAGTTGCGCCGCCTCTACTGCCGTGACATCCTCGTAAACGCGCCACAGACAAACACACAACAATGGAGTATTTTTTATTCCGCGTCGCCTCATCAAGCTCTCGCTGGATCCGCTCCTCGGCTATCAATGAGAGGAGCGTCTGTACTTCCTCAATAGACCATGAAACAGCCATTTTTGGTTAATACAAAAAGGTGCGTTTCTTCAAACAAAACAGTTGCATCCGATCCTTCGCTGGCTGTGCTGATTTAAATCTAGCGGGTCTGTTGTGTCTCGTGTCGCAAGTTCAGTGACGCAGTAATTATGATTTTCTCCGGCCAGTCAGTTACCAGCAGAGTTTACATGTCACGTTTTGGTAACGGTACGGCTCGCTTGGAACCTCCCCTGAGGTGGTACTAAAAAAAGGACCAGGTACTGTTCCCAGTGGAAAACCCCCCAAAAGTGAGCTGTACTGAACCGTACCGTGCCGTACTATGCAGTGGAAAAGCGCAAATACTTAGAAGTCATGGAGGGGTCTACAATTTTTAGCATAGGTGCATTTCCGCTGTGAGAGACAGAATCTAAAAAGAAAAATCTGGAAATCACATTGTATGATTTTTTAACAATTTGTTTGGGAATGACTGTGTCAAATAAGTATTTAATCACTTCAGTCAAAAAATTGTTATTTGGTACAGAAGCCAATGTCAACAATTAAAGAGGTCAAACGGTTCCTGTAGTTGCTCACCAGGTTTGCACACACCGCAGGAGGGATTTTGGCCCACTTCTCCATACAGATCATCTCTAGATCTGTCAGGTTTCGGGGCTGTCGCTGAGCAACACAGAGTTTCAGCTTCCCCCAAAGATTTTCAATTGGATTTAGGTCTGGAGACTGGCTAAGTCATATGATGCTTCTAGCCCCATGCTTCACTGTTGGTATGGTTTTATTGGGATGATACTCATCATTTTTCTTCCTCCAAACATGGCGAATGGAGTTAAGACCAAAAAGTTCTACTTTGGTCTCATCTGATCACAGGACTTTCTCCCATAACTCTTCTGGATCATCCAGATGGTCCCTGGCAAACTTCAGACAGGCCTGGACATGGACTAATTTAAGCAGGGGAAGCTTCAGTGCGATTCTTTATCATTCTTAGCATCATTGATGCCCCACGAGGAGAGATCTTCCGTTTGGCCCCAGTCCGAGGGACTTGGCTGATAAGCAAGTGATCAAATGCTTATTTGACACAGTAATTCCCAAATAAATTGTAAAAAAAACAATCTACAATGTGATTTGCGTTTTTTTCTTTTTAGATTCTGCCTCTCACAGTGGAAATGCACCTATGCTGAAAATTTTAGACCCCTCCATGATTTTTAAGTAAGAGAACTTGCAAAATCACATACACTTCACTGTATATACACATTAAATAGCAAAATAAAATAAATATCCATAACTAACTATAAATTCATGGACAATAAAATGTATATTCAAATTGATTGTAAGCAAACAGCATATATTATTTTTATATACAGTATGTGACCCCGGACCACAAAACCAGTCACAAGTGTCAGTTTTTCAAAATTGAGATTTACACATCATTTGAAAGCTGAATAATAATCTTTCCACTGATGTATGGTTTACAAGGATATTTAGCTGAGATACAACCATTTGATAATAAATCTGAGGGTGCAAAAAAAATAAAATAAATAAATACATAAATAAAAATACTGAGAAAATCACCATAAAATGTTTTCAAATGAAGTTCCTAGCAATACATATTACTAAGCAAAAAATAGGTTTTAGTACATTTATGGTAGGAAATGTTCTAAATATGTTTATGGAAAATGATCGTTACTTAATATACTAATGATTTTGACCGATACAATATACATATTTTTGGCTATTGCTACAAATATACCCAGTGATTTAAGACTGGTTTTGTGGTCCAGAGTCACAAATACTGATTTATATGGGGAAAATACATAAAGGTTGTTTTTATTTTAAATATAGCACCACTTCTTTTTTAGAAGCTTTAGCATGTCATCTTTGAGATGTTGCAAATAACGTGAGGCACAAGCACAATGGTTCAACACATCGTCTAGCACGCTTTTACATAGAAAACAATCATATGAAAACACCTGCTTGTTTTCTGGTTTTGTGGCTCAAACCCCCATAACATCGTCAACCGCTCCTGTAATTTTGTTGTCACAAGAAATGCTCCGCCAACTGTTAGTTCAATTAGGAGGCAATCAACTGACACTGATGCAATATGACAATAAAGGTGAAACGGTCACATGACTGTCCCCGGACATGTCCCTTTTATCACTGTCTGTGTCATTGCAGAACATCTGGGGGAGATTAGGAGCATGTAAATGTGCCCCTTGGTACAGAGACAATCTGCTGTGGCATCTGAGCGTGGAAAGTCCAGGGATAATGCAAACCCTGTCAGCTGAATCCATAAAGAGGCTTTCTTTTTTTTCCTAATGGTAATGGAATCTGGTTACAGAACACACCATTGTTAATCGGCATAAAAGATCTCAGCGCGGGAAGGGTTATCTAATACATATATGAGAACGCTTTTTACCACATTAACCCATTTAAGTTGTCAGAAATCACTTTCACTATAGAGCTGGACAATGAGTGCAGAGGCACATTAATGAATCTTTGTTTTTCAAAAAGCTAAGACTTCCATTTCAAGTAAAACGAGACCACCTATTTAGGGGTCTCAATGACTTCAGCTTAGCCACAACTATTGAGATTTTTTGCTGTACTTTCAAAAAAGAACAGTGCAGGATTTTCTGTATTTTCTGGCTGATACACGGTATAAATAAAGCTCTGAGTCATGGTGTAAAGTGGATACTACCCTACATTACCCCCACCCTCTTCCTGTATGCTTAGGTTGGCAGCGCAATTACCTCTGACAAGTTTGTACTGTGGGTCTTCTAGATTTCAGCTCAATCAATGTTTAGAGCTCACAAACCAGCTGAACTGAGAGAAAGATCAAAGAAAGAACCAACTGCATTCTTCCCTGGTTATTAACATAAACCTGGACTATTATAAAGACACATTATTAGATTTTTTTTCATTCGAAATTATATCTGCATAACTATTGCAAAGAAAAGTATATACAGTGGGTATGGAAATCCAGACCCTCTTAAATGTTTCACTCTTTGTTAAATGGCAGCCGTTTGCTAAAACAATTTAAGTAAGTTTTTTTCCCTCAATGTACACACAGCACCCTATATTGACAGAATAACACATAATTGTTGACATTTTTGCAGTTTTATTAAAAAAGAAAAACTGAAATATCACATGGTCCTAAGTATTCACACCCTTTGCTCAGTATTTAGTAGAAGCACCTTTTTGATCTAATACAGCAATGAGTATTTCTGGGAAAGATGGAACAATCTTTTCACACTTGTATTTGGTATCCTCTGCCATTTCTCCTTGAGGATCCTCTCCAGTTCTGTCAAGTCGGATGGTAAACGTTGGTGGACAGCCATTTTTAGGTCTCCCCAGAGATGTTCAAATGGGTTTAAGTCAGGGCTCTGGCTGGGCCATTCAAGAACAGTCACAAAGTTGTTGTGAAGCCCCTCCTTTATTTTAACTGTGTGCTTAGGGTCATTGTCTTGTTGGAAGGTACACCTTCGGCCCAGTCAGTGATCCTGAGCACTCTTTTCATCCTGGATGAAGGTTTTCATCCAGGATATCCCTGTACTTGGCCACATTGATCTTTCCCTCGATTGCAAACAGTCGTCCTGCCCCTGCAGCTGAAAAACACCCCCACAGCATGATGCTGCCACCATGCTTCACTGTTGGGGACTGTATTGGACAGGTGATAAGCAGTGCCTGGTTTTCTCCACACATACCGCTTAGAATTTAGGCCAAAAAGTTCTATCTTGGTCTCATCAGACCAGAGAATCTTATTTCTCACCATCTTGGAGTCCTTCAGGTGTTTTTTAGGCTTTCATGTGTTTTGCACTGAGGGGATGATTCTGTCAGGCCACTCTGCCATAAAGCCCGACAGCGATGGTTGACTTTCTACAACTTTCTCCCATCTCCCAACTGCATCTCTGGAGCTCAGCCACAGTGATCTATGGGTTCTTCTTTACCTCTCTCACCAAGGGTACTCTCTTGCTCTTCAGGCAGTTCCTTTGACCTCATGTCTCTTATTTACTTTGACATGCATTGTGAGCTGTAAGGTCTTATATAGACAGGTGTGTGGCTTTCTAATCAAGTCCAATCAGTATAATCAAACACAGCTGGACTCAAATGAAGGTGTAGGACCATCTCAAGAATGATCAGAAGAAATGGACAGCACCTGAGTAAAATATATGAGTGACACAGCAAAGGGTCTGAATACTTAGGACCATGTAATATTTAATTTTTAAGTTTTTAATAAATGTGCAAAAATGTCAACAATTCTGTGTTTTTCTGTCAATATGGGGTGCTCTGTGTACATTAATGAGGAAAAAACCCCAAATGATTTTAGCAAATGGCTGCAATATAACAGAGTGAAAAATTTAAGGGGGTCTGAATACTTTCTGTACCCACTATATATATATATATATATATATATATATATAAACTATGCCATAATGGATTGAAAAGAACAAAACATATATTTTATACTAAGCAGACTTCTAATATATTAACATATTTAAAGGGTTATTTCACCCAAAACATTTAATTCTGTCCTTAATTACTCCACCCTCATGTCGCTCCAAACCCATAAGACCTTTATTCATCTTTGGAACACAAATTAAGATATTTTTGCTGATATCAGAGAGCCATCAGACCCTCCATAGTCAGCAATAAAACTGAAATTATCCCAGAACCAAATAAATAGTAAAAACATAGCTTAAACAGTCCATGTGGCATCAATAGATCAACTTCAGAATACTTTTTTTGGTGCAAAGAGAACAAAAATAACGAAATTTACTCAACTATTCTTCTCCTGTGACTTACGTCTTACGCCATTTTAGAGAGAATCACAATGCAATTCATTGCAGTTGTATTGCTGTCTATGGAGGGTCAGATAGCTCTCTGATATCATCAAAAATATCTTAATTTGTGTTCTGAAGATGAATGAAGGTCTTATGGGTATGGAACGACATGAGAGGATGACAGAATTACATTTTTGGGTGAATTAACCCTTTAATGACACACTACAGTATTATTCCTTACTTGTGTTTTGATATCGCTATTAATAAAGACTGTATGATCTCTGCATAATTTCAACTTTTAAATACAAGACATTTAAGGTGTACTTGAGGTATTTCCACTTCAGCACAATCAAATATACTTAAGTATGACTTTAGCTGGACATCTACCTACGCACAATTAAAAGTACATGAAGCAGAAGATTATTTGTTCCAGACTTTAAGAATACCAGTTTAGTATACCATAAATATATTTGCAGGGTATTTTTATTAAGCACATAAATATGTATATAGTTGTGGTATGCTTAGCACAAAATATATGCACGTCAAATGCATTTTAGAACTTTTTTTCGCTAGGGTGTACATTTCAGTATTTCTTTGGAATTTGTAGTATTTATTTGTTTTAATGACTGACGGAGAGTCACATTGTCAGTGTCAAAAAGAACTTGGTTAACTGTCCAAGAAATACAATCTATATCCATACTAGGGCTGTCCCCGACTATGAATTTCCATAGTCGAATCAGAATTTTCGAATCTTTCTATAGTCGACCGATAGTC
>JAUMHQ010000013.1:1749002-1766874 GCA_032361165.1 Enteromius paludinosus | reverse complement strand
TGTCATTATACAAATTTGTGTCCTCATAAACCACATAAACCCGCACACACACACACACACACACACACACACACTGTGTGACCATGTAACGGTTTGCCGTTTGAGTATGGCATTATTAAAACTTAGTTGTAGGTAAATTCTTTTAATATAGTTTTATATGGCAGGCTACTGCGCCTTTTTCATACAGTACATTTGATAATATGTGAAGATTCAACTATATTCTGGATAGTGAAGAGGAAGACTTAATCTAAAAATGTTATATTTTAAATGTTACTTTTGTTTAACTTACAAATATTTTTTATTTCATCAAATTATAGTATATTTGTAGTCTTAATTACATATTTGAGATCTTTTTAAGTTTCTCTCTTTTTTGAACAAAAATAAATAAAAGATCTTTTAATAAAACAAATATAAAAACTCAAACTAATGCAGCAATATATTATTTTTAATATAAATTTCTGATAGATTTTGCAGTGGTGCTTCTTTTTATTCATTTGCAGGCGTACTTCATCTTTAGGAACATGTAGGTGAGGTAATATGACTTCTGATTATATTTCTGATTATACATTACTCATATTTTTGGGGTATTTTAAGTTTCCTTGCCTCTTAACAAATTGCTTCTAAGATCATTATACTGTTACGTTTTTGTTCTTCTGTTAGTTTTTGGGTGTAAATTAAGTGCAGTTATACAGTAGTTGCATTACTATAACTATAATGTGTATTACTCTGACTAATTTAAATGTAAACAAATAAATAAATGTTTTGCATTGGTTGTTAAAAGAAATAAATAAAAGCCTCTGGAAATTCTTTTATCAGTAACTTTGATGTAAAAAATCCCCCTTCACATTCTTTGAATCAAAAATATGAAATTTTCCTATAAATATATGTATGTATGTATGGGAAAGGAAAGGATGTGACATGTGGCCAATTATGGTTTCCCATACTAGGAATTTATGCTCTGCATTTAACCCATCCAAGTTCACACACACAGCAGTGAGAGGTGAACACCCACCTGGAGCAGTGGGCAGCCCGGGGAGCAGTTATATAACGGTGCCTTGCTCAAGGGTCTCACCTCAGACGTGGTTTTAAAGGTGGTTTAAACCTTTGGGTTACAAGTCCAACTCCCTATCCATTAGCCACGAGTAGTTGAGAATGATAACATTTAATTCTAAGGTTTAAGGTAGTCCCATACAGTAGATACAGTCCTGGAGCATTTTGCAAACTTTAGAAATCATTTAAAGATTTATACATGAACTGCTTAGCTGTTGCAAACTCATGATAATAACAAAATGCATAACCTATAATCTAAAATGTCAGACAATGACATACCATTTATATCAGAATTAATCAGTTAAACAGACTGTCAGGATATCTAGATATTTAGCACTGCCCATGGTAAGCCATTTAATCTAGAAACCACACATGTATCTATTTTTATGTTACTAGTACGTATTTTTTAGATACTAGTATCTTTTGTTCGGTTACTAGTACTTATTCATTAGATACAAGTCGTTTTTCATTGGATACTAGTAGGGAGAGCAGGGACGGAAAAAAAAACTTCATTTTAAAATATATTATTTTGGACAGAGATATTTTTTTCTGTTGTCAGTAACTCACCAGTGTGGTCATTCAATACCAAGTGCTTTTTGAACAATTTTAGTATAATTTCACTTTGTAAATAAATTGTACAATGTTACTTTTAACTGTACCACCTTTTTAACTGCCCACTTTTATGGTTAAAAGAGAGAGACAAAGCAGCAAAAGAAAAACATGCATACTATACTACTTTAACAGATGACGTGATGTGAAGGACTTACCAGCTCTTAGACCAGGGGATTCAGTCTTGTTGAAGTTAGATGATGAATCGAAGTGGAAAGGACCTGCTACGGTGTTGGCAGAAAGCATTACTCCAAGGTCATATAAGATCTTCAGTGAAAAGGAGGGAGAGAAAAGGAGAAATCGCAGGCATCTTCAGTTGCTGCCAGAAAAGGTTCCAGGAATGACTATGACAACTGAGGAGAGTTCAGAACAGTCATCGCAGAAAGTTCAACTTCACACAGACTCCGACTTACCTACAGAGAACATTGTAAGGAATCCTAACATCACTAGATCAGGCAGAGTAAGCAAGCCTGTGGTGCGGCTGGACCTAAAAGAGAGTAATAACTGAATGTATAAGTAATATTCTTCAATGGGATGTGAGACTAAGGAAAAAAGAAGAAAACATTGTTCTAGTTCTTAATTGGTTAATTAAATACTCATTTTGTTGGGTAGGTTTATGGGAAAATATATAACCTAAAGTATTTGACTTAAAGGGGGAGGTGTCAGGGCATGGTAGTATCAATGCAATGCATGATTACCCAGCCAGCCCACTAGGGGGCACTCCAGAAGTGCTGTATGTGTAAGTCACTGAAAAACAAGTGAACAAGGGTGTTACTAGAGCTGAGAGATTTAAGTTATGCTGTTCCAAGCGGTTCCTCAATAAAGCCTCAAAAGACTAATGCCTCCTGGTAAATCCAAATAAGACAGTGTCCATCGACGAACACTTCAGAATCCGGGCAGAAGCAGTAGGTCATCCGGGAACTTCTCGCCTTTCTTTTTAAATGCTGTGAATAGTGTTTTGAATACTCAGATTTCAAACATAATCATTTGCTCGCCTACTGCTTTTTGCCTACTACACAGTGTAGGGGACATTCAGGAATGTGGTTGGGACACACTAACCTAAAGAAACAATGCAGAGAGCAATATTATGTTGCCATATTCAAATATATATATATATTTAAAAAAAAAAACGAATTGCTACATTCAAATTAAAATTTTAATATGCAGTGTCACTTATTAAACAACATTCCATTAATAAGGTTATTTCTGCAGGTAATAATAAGCTAATAAGTGTAATTTAAGTGTTATAAGTGAATATTAATTATTAATACATTTATTAAATTAAAAAAAGGCTTTTAATTAACAGAGTAGAATAATAATGGCTGATAGTAAGACATGCAAACTGGACAGCTGTTACTTCTTGCCTAACTGGTTAATAAGAAAAGAACCCAATCAGAGAAAACCCCTAAAAAGTAAAAGTGATCATTTTTAAAAGGTTATTACCATCAAATTTTTCTAAAATGTTTATATGAGGCAGATTGCCAGCATCAGCTATTTTAGGATAGTTGTGAGCTGGCCTTAGTGACTTAGAAGTCCTCTTCACTGCTTCCAAAGTTTTACAGATTTAAGAACTAGTTTCAGCGCTAAAGTGCTTTGCGAAATACTCTTCAAGAAAAATTTTTTAGTACTTACATGCCTACTATTTGTGAATTCGGCCCCAGCACTGCCCTCTACTGATCTAAATAACATATTACAACTGGAGCTTTAGTTATTATTACCTTTATTTGTAATAGTATAGTGACTGCTTAAACATTACTATGAAATTTGAGAGATGGAGAAAATATATAAAAAAAATCTTGATGTGTGTGTGGTTTTCTTTTTTAATGTAGAAAGAATTTATTTTGTACACAACAGCAATAAGAGGCACAAAAGCATTTTTATACACAAAAAAATCAATTAAACATTATTACAGACACTATATATACTAAAAAATGTACTAAACAAAGAACTAAGCAAATAAAAAAAACACAATTTGCTATCCCAGTGCTATGAAGTGGCTGGTATAATTATTATCAAGTCTTTTTTTTTAGAAGGGTAGTAGTCTACTTGTTTGCCTTCACATGACACCAATTTCGGGTCTTTGCTCAGACTGTTCTTTTGTTTTCTCTGACAACAGCGAATGACAGCGACCGAGAACAGGAGGAGAGAGCTGGAGATCAGGGCAAACCCACTCAGAAAGAATGTAGCTGTGTAAGTCCCTGTGGTGTCTACTAACCAACCTATGCAAAAAAACAAACAAACAAAGAATTCAAAATCACATGATTACCTCATTTTTTATCCTTCAAAATATATATGTTTTAATATGGTGAAATGGAAATAGTTTCGATAATGTGTCTCTGCACAAAAAAGTTAATCAGTTATTGGACAATCATAATTGATAGTTAACTTACTTACGAAGTGAAAATTGTGGTTAATGGTCTTTCATTAATGAAAGCAATGTATTGCTATCTTGGGGATATATTGTTGAGCAAAATAAAATAACTTACCTCCAATGGGTGGGCTGACCAGATAGGGAACAGCGTGGAGGAAGTACACAACTCCAAGAGCTGAAGACAGGTATGTTGTCCCTACAACATCTGAAGTTATAACAGGCATGAGGGCAACATATGCCCCATCAAAGTACCCATACAGCACAGAGAAGGGTACCAGCAAGACAAATGTGCGCAAGAGTGGGATAAAAAGACAGCATAGTCCCTCCATTCCCACAGCAAACATGTAGCATATATTTCTGTACTTTTTCAGAAACCTGGGAGAGATACAGAAAGTGTTAGTCAGCAAGATCAGTGAACAATCAACAATCGTCTGTTTTTCTTAAACCTGCATTTTTTTTTATCTCGTTGACCTCTACGAATCATTTATGAAACAAGAAACCTTGACATGCACTCTCTCATACATTTTAACTCTAAACTGACAGCTGGGTCAATTAAACTTTAAGAAAAAGACAAAAACATGTGACCTAAGGTATTAAAAAAGTAATCTGTCCTTAAAGTTGTCTTAGAAAACCTTTTTCCTCATTTAAAAAGGCTTCAATTTAATAACTCAGAATTACTAATTAATTATTAATATTTTAATTTACAGTTAATTTGTCATTATTATTGTTTTCTTCAATTTTTTAATTTCATAGTTTTAATGAATTTGTGATATCAGTTGTTTTTTAACTTTATGTTTACCAAAAAAAAAAAATCCAAAAAATATATTTTAACTCAGAAATTAAACACAGAAAAGTTGATTTATATTAACTGATGTTAAGCTTACTGCATGTATATAAAAATATAAAGCATCAAAGTCATTGACCCAGCTTTTTATAAAAAAAAAAAAATTAAGTTAAAAAAGAAACAAACAACATGTGGCTCATCAATAAATAACTTATTCCTGTTTTGACTGTAATGCAATACTAACACAGCACAAAACAACATACCTCCTGTCAGTGAGCCAGCCAAATGTGATGTTGCCAATGATGTCAATGACCCCTAGTATGGACATCAGGAAGGCAGCATGCTGATGACTGATACCTACATCCAGCGCGTACGGAACTAGGTACACAAATGGAAGACTGCACCCACTGGCCAGTAGCAGGAAGGACCCTGCCAGCACCAGGAAGTCAGGCATGAGCAAAAAGTGGTATTCCTGCATGGACTGAAGACATTGTTGTTGTTTGGAGTCCACTTCTAATTTGTCACCCCCAGCTTTTCCTGCAGAAACATTGGGTGGTTTACCACCATACTCGCACTCTGAGTCCACTGGAAGAGGACAGGCCTCCTCTTCTTTCAGAATGATAGGCCGTAACAAAGCACCACATACACACAGGTTAGACACAAAGCCCCCTAAAATAAGGAGGGCCCCTCGCCACGAATAGTGTTCAATTAGCAGCTGAACTACTGGGGCCAGGATGAAGGTCCCAATGCCACTGCCAGACATGGCAATGCCATAGGCCAGAGCTTTCCTCTCACAGAAATAGATACCGACCATGGCAATAGCTGGCGTGTAGCAAAGGGCGAATCCAAGCCCTGAAAAACAAAAATATAAATAAGCATATAGAATACATAGAATATAGGTCTGTAGGTCAGTGTTTTATTCTTAGTCCTACCAGTTAACACTCCCAGTGTGAGGTAAAGATATTCCAGACTGGTTGCGAAGGAACTGAGGACTAAACCTATTGAGGCCAGGAATCCTCCTAGTATTACTGCTACACGGCATGACAACCGATTCCCGATAAGGCTTCCGAGTGGAGCTGCAAAAGGAACATGTAAATAAACACATTGCGCAAATCATATTGAACAATTTGATAGAACATAAAAAAAAAAAAAATCATATTTATTGTTAGGGATGCCATCCCTGTCCACTACTATACATTTGATTTGTAGCCAGTATCTTTACGTTGATGTTTGTATATAGCAGTGGTTTTCAACCTGTGGGCCCCGGCCCCCTAGTGGTATTGCAGGGGGGCACCAATGATTATTAATAGACATTGTAATATTGTTAATATAATAAAAAATGTCTAGTTTGCTGATTCGTTATGTATATTTTCTGTTTATTCAATACATTACCAGTTTATTCAATAAAGACAATTAACAGCCTTGCTTAGTTACTAACTTAGTTAACCCGAAACAAAAACGGGATCGTTTTAAATTCTTTTTTGCAGTGGGCCGCGGAAACATATGTGTTTGGCTGTGTGGGCCGTGAGTTAAAAAAGGTTGGGAACCACTGGTATATAGCATAAGATGGATTAAATTAAACAAAAGAGACAGTGAAACTTTTGTATAGTTACACTAACACTTCTATTTTAAAGAAATGCTGCTTAGAATCGATAAGGAATGTTTCTTGAGTCTATTAGAATCATTTCTGAAGCATCATCTGACTCAGCTTTGCCATTACATAAACAAAATTAGAAAATGTATTCAAAAATAAAATACTGATATCAGTATTTCTGAGAATGTTTCTGGATGAAATGCTGGATGGAAACAAGAATATATAAATGTGGATTTTTTTTATTCAATAAAAGGGCATAAACTTCAACAAAAACACATGTCTGGAAATTTACATTCACATAAAAAATGTCAAGTGTCATGCTTTCAACCAAACACAGTTTGTGTGTTTTAAATAGGCACAATTTTTTTTATTTTACATTACACATTTTTAATATTACATCACATAACATTCGTTACAAGAATAATTTTTTTTTTTTTTTTTTACTAAACAGTCACAGTCGCAACAATTTTCATATTTTTTTTGCATCAGTTTCCTCAGAAGTGGCTATTTTTATGTTTAACACATGGGATGGAAAAGCTTTATTTGGCAAACATCTTAAAATAGTAATATTCTTAATAATTAAAATATTCCACTATTGAGCTGCTCTCTCATACTACATGAAAACACACAGTATTACATGTTTTGCAAACATGTGCCTCTAAAGACTCCTACACGACCCATATCAAACATATCAGAACATACTGAATGATATTGGAAAGTTTAAAATAATAACAGCATTTCTTTTGTTTACTAGTCAACCTAAAGACGGCCTTTCCTATGCAATGTAATTCTAAAGCTTGCTGTACTGTCAACAGCAGACTGCAGTGGGTGTAAGGAAAGCAAACAGGCCACTTTTTTGGGGTCAAGCTTGCGACACTGATGTGTCCTCTCAAGATGTTCGCTGTGTGTTGCTGACTTCAAGAGAATGTTTTTAGCCTCCCACACTGCAGGTCTTTTTAGTGTCTTATGCAACGGTTATTGTCTCAGATGGACAAAAAATCTGAACCAACTACGTGACCACTGAAGAAAAGAGAATTAGTAACTGCCAAAATCCCTACGTCAGTCCCTACGAGCCAATAATGATGACCGTGATACACTAACGCACAATGACTTTAGTGTCCAATATGATCATTACATACCACACAGCATGGTTGTGCAGTCTACTAATGAATGAATCCATGCCGTCCCAGAGTAATCTCTTGCAAAGTGCATCTGAAACTCAACAAAGAATATGGAGATGCATCTGGAAAAGAGAAAAAAGACAACTCTGATCAGACAAAACACACGTTTACGGTTTTCAAAGTGCCATATTCTGACATTTCAAACTAACAACATGCCTTAAAGTCCATTCATTAACAACAAACAGCAGTGCAGATTGTGGGTGCCTGCATATGAAAGGCCGAGAAGAGGTAATGAGGCACAAGCCTGCAGTGCCTGCTCTGCACCTGAACAAACAAAACTAGATCACCATGCAGGTCAGTTGGGTCAGAGCACTCAGTGTGGGTATGACAGCCGGAAACTCTCACATTTTCTGCCACTGAGACAGACGTGTCTGGCCATATCAGCCATGAAAGAATGAGATCTCCTTCAGGCAACTGTCAGCAAAGCCAAGTTGCAGACTCAAAGGGTAAAATCTTACTCTAGGACTTGAATAACACATATGGAGGATAAGAGCTTTCAAAGGGGTTAAGGGCAAATAAGAGAATATCCATAAGATAAAGAAGAGGTTAAAAAGGCATTTTTTTATCCTAAGACCACTGGCTGCCCTTTAAGCTCTAAAAGAGTTTCATCATCTGATACCTCTCTAGCTGATTATTACCACTTATCTCAACGGGACTGAACAAATAGTCAAAATAGTTCTTGTTTATGAGGTGAGAGGTCACATAAACTCTTTTGTTCCCACCAGCCTGCTTGCAATTACCTACCTACATAATTAGTGGATTTGCAGACCTGTTCTTCAGGTTCTCACATTTCACACCTTTTCATGTCAGTCAGTGTACTTTAACATTTGCATTGAACAATTACATAATTACACGGCATAGTCAGCTCAGCACATTCCTTGCCTGAGGGGGAAAGATAAAATACTGCTAAATAGAACAGCTTGTTTAAGAACACCTGTAAGTTGCTTTGGATAAAAACTGCTAAATGAATACATTTTAATGTAAATGTAAGAATCTCTAAACACATTATAGAAAAACAAGTGGGTTGACATTAAATATGTAAAAACACCCATGACCTGCAGGCCATTGCATGTAAAAAACAACAACACTGTATTATCTATATCCATGTGTGAAAGCCTGAAAGTTGTTTACAAGTCTTTCAAATGTAACCTGACCTCAAAGGCTGCCTCAGAAACATCAGATAGCTTGTCACTTTGTCAACCAGTGACTCATTCTAGCTAATTCTCAGCGTGGAATGAACTAAATATAGTTGTACTTTATGTACAGTACTGTACTAAACAAAAGTATGTACTGTTAGTAAGTATTGAACTGGTTAAACCCATTTGAGAAACAAACAATGACATTTTAAGGAGGGACAACATTTGGTACTGAACATCATGTTATGGTTTGTACTATGGTTTATTTATCTGAAAAAACCCCACCTATCGCTAGTTAGTTTAAAACAGTTCTGGTACTACACATGTATAAACAACAGAATATGCCTTCCAAAATGCTTACCTTGTAACAGCTCTTGTGCAAACAGTTACCACAAAGCAGCCAGCCACGATCATCCACCCCCACCCTCCATCAGGAGGAAGGACCCCTCTTTTCTTCTTTTCCTGAGCCATGGAGTCTGTCGGTCCCACCGCTTTTATTTCCCTCAATCTTCAAAACTCCTGATCCCAAACACACGTTGCACCTCTCTGCCGCCACACTAACACCTGTCATGGAATTCCTTCTGCAGATGTGAGGCCCGTCACTTACTCTGCTGAGTGCAAGATGACACAGACAGCAAAACAGGCAGGAATAAGTAACGAGCTCAGCTAAAATGATTAACAGGTACAATGGGTGATGGACGTGTTCTTCAAGTACTAAGAAAATGTGACATCTTGCAGGGTTTGGGGCTCATTTTTGCTCCTACAAATGATTCACAGTGAAAAGTGAAATGATGCATGACTGCATTCTTTGGAAGTGCTTATAACAGAGAGCCCAATTAAGCTGACGGGTTGCCATATTAACTTGACACCTTGCAGTTTGCCTTCCTGACCCTTCTGTCCCAATTAAAAAGGGAACCCCCGCCCCAAAAATACCATCCAGTTTTCAAAGCCATGAAGTGTACACAATGTACACAGTCAGGATTAGATGATACCAATTCCTTCCCCTTATTATGCAACTGATCTTGTACTGTAGTTTATGACTCTTCTTATCTAGATATCAGTGGAGTGTGGGAACAGCACCAGTTGCAGATTATTTCAAAGCAGCATGAAAGACAGCATCAGATTTGGGATTATGGGATTATTTATTCTCCTCTTCCTACATTTAACCAATATTAGTATTATATTAATTATTATAATGAATATCATAATTATTAATTATTATATTATTTTTACATTTTGCACTTGTCATGAATTTGCCCAATTATCAAATAGGTTATACCTTACAGTTTCTAGAAGAGCAAAAATAATCGAATTTATTTTCTTTTTTCAAAAGTATGCGTCAAATCAAAGAAAATTAAGGCTATTTTTCCCAAATACTTATAAAGTAAAAAACGGATAAAGTATCATGTCGTGTTGTTTTTATTTTAACAACTGAATATAAACTCACGTCATTCGCTTGCTGAAACCAGATGTTAGAAAAAAACACTCAAAGTGCTAAATAAAGGCACTCACCATTTTATAAAACCGTAAACACGGTCCAAACTTTCCCCATTCGACTTCTCTGCTATCGCATGAGCTGGTCCAGACGTTTGAAACTCTTCTGCACATTCGTTTAATTGAGTTGGTGCAGGATGATCATCAACATCCTGCGGCTTCCACCAGCGAACAAGTTTGCAGCTGTCGGAACATCAAGACCAGGGTACACTTGACATGTTTAGACGTGCGAGCTGTGAACCTACTTACCTTTGACTCCACTCCCCCCACACGTGAAAAGAAAATTATGCAATGGTGAGCATGGCAGGGCAAAAATGTCCATTTCCCGTTGTAACTTGCAAAACGGGCTGTTTAGGAGTTGCCCTAGTTTCAAATGCCTTGTAAAGAAACGCCACAGTTTACAAACGTGCTCAGAATACAGCATTTGATAATTTCATAAGTAGGCTATAGCCATCAGGTCAACCTGTTTTTCATTTTTGGTAAATTAATTTAGAAGTAGCCTACTATTACGATTCGACTGGCATAGGACAATGGGCACGATTTGTCAAGATGTAAATTTAAGATTAGCGTATTGGTGCACTTTTTATGAAAAAACTAACTAATATTTCGGGCTTTTTTTATGTCAAGTTTAGTTCAACTCATTCATTAATTCTTGGCATTTTGTAGTGCAGTCCAATGATTAATCGCATCCAAAATAAAGTTTTTGTTTACGTGATATATATGTGTGTGCTGTCTATATTCATTATGTATATACACATATACATACAGTATATAAACTATATATATATGTTCATATAAATATATTTATATGGCAGGATTCCCTGGGTGACCAATCATGAAATAGTGAAATCGATAGTGAATCATTCAAAGAGAAAAAATATTTCATTAATCTTCAAAACACAAATGGATATATATTTTTATTAAACCTGAGAGATTTCTGTCCAAAGCATGAGTCAAAGGACATTGTAAAAATGTATATAAATAAATATTTGTTTTTGTTTCACATAATAGTTTCTACTCCTGCAAAATCCATGGCTGTTCTCAAGTGTCAGCAAATATTTTCAGTTGTTTTTCAAAGATGAATGAAAGGGTTTCGAATGACAAGAGGAAACTGATGAGAACTATTTGCTACTAGCTTTGCTATTGGCCATAATAGTATTTATTTTTATTGCCAACAAATTGCACATTTTGTCATTAAATGTTATAGACATCTAGCATTTGTATTTTGTATTGTATTAAAACTAGTATAATTTTCAAATTTCTTATCCTGAATAAACAGTAGGGTCTACAATTTTTTTACCACTTTTCCTTTGCAATTGCAATTATTTTTCCAGTAACTGGGATAGTGAGTAGCAAGAAATTAATAAAAATATGAAATAAAAAAAAAATACTAGAATAAACGTATTAAGTGGAATAAATATTCATTTATAAGGAATAAAATGTAACGATAGATTCAATGTCCCTTGTCATGTTTGAAGTGTTGATTTCTGTATTAAAGTATTTAAACGATAACAGCATCCACAACAGTAAAACAATTTTCATAATTAACACATTTATTAGATATTTACAAAATAGTTTATTGACAAATGAAGTTAGCTTTCCACATGGTAACTCAAAACTAATCCAATAATATGATTTCTTAATTCTATAGGAGGCATAAGTAAATCAAGGATTTCTCAATGACCAACATCAAATGTTGTATCATAAGAAGTAGTGATAAAGTTTGAGATTAATATGATTGCCTGAACACTGAATAAACTTAAATTAAAATAAATTTTCAGTATGGAATTACACATACTCACTCAGATCACATATATTAGACAAGTTTGTCAAGAGATTGAGGTCATTAACGATGAGTTCTAGCAAGGAAAATTAACTAATCTAATTATTTAAAATGAGATGATGTATAAAGACACAATTTAGCTCAAGAAAAGCGTATTATTCAACTATAATAGTGCTTCAGCCTTTATAATTTAGAACGTGCTTCCTGAAAACTGGGTAACAAATGTACAGATTGGGATAGACAGAATACATTTATGAGACGAGAGAAAGATTTCATACACTTTAACATATAGCGCAGTGAAATGAACATGCGCTGACGTACGATCCAAGCATTATGCTGGTTTAAACAACAACAAAACCTGACAGAAAGGCAATTTGACTACATTAGGTGAAGCGATCCATCCAAATGACAGGAAATGACACACCTGTTTAGAAATGACATGCTTTGCATTGGCTCAGTTAAAATACAAAGTACCGACACACGCATTCAGTCTGCTGTGGCATAGGTAAAGCAAAAAAGAAAACACCTCAAATATACTGTTAAGGGTTAATGCATACAGCGACATCTGGATTTAGCATTAGCAACAATACAGAGGATACAGAGATAAAGCCTTGTCTCCATCAGTAAAAGGCACCCTGTAAAACACTTGGAAGTTACTTTTGTGGCTCAGAGAGATGTTGGGGTGCCATTGTGCATAATCCAGACATCCAAAGACAAAATGGCACCCCACTGCATAAGGCAATTCTAAAGACTGAGCAGAAGAAGTAAAGCATGAAACAACAGACAGAGGGAACAGATGTAGAGGCAGTGTGCTTAATGTGCTGTTACAGATCTTACCAACAGCTAAAGACACTTTAATGTCAGCACAGGTCTGTTGTTAAGCTACAGTAGCTGATAAACATGTATTAGGTTCAGAACACTCACAATAGGTTATTTTTGACACAAAAGACACAATCCACTAAAAGAAATTGCATTATGATAATATTCCACACATCACCTCCTTTTTAGGAGTTTTGGTCTTGCTTGCATTCAGGATGATCAGCACAATGTCCCAGGGCCGTTAAAAATAAAGGATTGAATTAATTTTGTAGTTGGTATTTACAGTGTTGAGGCGAAATGAGAAAATGAAATTGGTACTGAAAATGAAAATGAAACTGCTGTCATGCTGTGTGGCTCAAAGGGAGGGAAAGGCAATACGTTTTCTCTTAGAAGTGCTTGTGTTTCTGACCTTACATATTTAAACAGATTATAGTGACTTGGAATTTCTGATTCCAGCTTTAGGAGCACATGTTTAACATACATCTGGTTCTGAACAACAACCTGGAGCGTTCACAGTCCGACCCAGCTGTCCAGTATTAATACAGAGAGTAAAAAATGTTTAGGCATACAGTTAGAGATCATCATGTTGATACATGAAAAAAAAAAAAAAAAGGCAAAATGTTTTCAGGATGATTAAGCTGAAAATGTTTAAAAGGGTGAAGGCATTTGTGAGAAGGTTTGACTAAATGTAATGTATGTCGTGGTTAGCTTTCTCAAATGTAATGCGAGACATCACTACATAATGGCATGAATATGACAAGAGATGGTTTGTGCAAATTAAATAAAAACAAAACAACAAAACATTACACACTACAGTGTATATACACAGGGTAAACTATTAACACATTCAGATCAGAGAAATCTCAGCTTTTGGGACTGCAAAACTGAGTATAAATAATTTTCAGGGTAAGAAAGGACTTACTGTATGTACTGTACTGTATGTAGTGAACTATGAGACATTGTATTCCAGTCAATATAGACAATTTGGTCCCAACACTATCAGTGTCAGCTCAGGTGCATATGTTCTGAGTTTATTACTCAGACCAGTTAAAAGGAGGTACAGCTACCCATGTCAACAATCCACTAATTTCTAATCAAGGTCCAATTTAGATAAAACAAGTCTATTCGACGACATTTTGCTAATTCTGTAAAAGGGTTCAAATATAAGCTTTATCTAATTGAAAAGTACTGAAACTCAATTAGTATTGGATGTATAACTGTAAAAAAAATTTTTAGAATTCTGAATTCAGATTTAAGAATACAGCTTAGCATTTTTAATGTAATACAGATATTATAAATTCTCGTATGTGACAAGAACCAGGTCTCGCATAAATGGACTTCTCTTACGGAGTGCTCATCTATGCGTAAATATAAATCTGATTTGTGGTTTAAAGTATGATTTGTTCAAAGGGGATTGGGTGAAGGCATGCCTAATACACATAATACGCACCTCCAAAACCTTTTCATATGTTACAATTGTTTCATAAAGCTCACAAACAGTAGGGGGAGTACACAAGCATTAGTGTCCTAAATCATCTTCCAATCAAATCATCAATACACGGCAAAGGCAAAGCTGTGCTGGGATTATGGCAACAGTGAAAAGGAACAGTTAGCACGAGGTGCGGCTTAAACAGTGCACTTTTGCATCACAACCTCTAGATCACCTGCTCCTGTCACGAGCATAGAAGGGCCAGCATGTAGATGATTTGAAGGGAAATGGAAACTCGTCACATTAATAGATGGCTTTTCCTTATTAGGGGATGTGGCTTTCCTGAAATCTTACAGCAGCTTCTGGTTTAAAGGTTGGTGTTTCTTCAGTGTCTCAGGAGTCTTCAGTCATCTTCAGTAGCTCTAGGAAGGCACCAACAGCTCCAAAATAACCCTGCAGTAAAAAAGCATTTCATTATTTTTCAGATACATTTAGATAAATGAGTGCTGTCAAACGATTATTCGTGATTGATCACAAGTTTTTGTTTACATAATATATATGTGTGTAATGTGTATATTTATTTTGTGTACATAAAGACACACACATACTGCATATATTTTGAAAATATTTACATGTATATATTTATTTTCATATAAATTATATCATATATATTTATATTTACGGGGAGATACAGGCACCAGTCAAATTTGAGATAAATCTCCACTTCAGTAGTACTTACGCACAAACTTTACATATTTATCACTGTCTATATCCAAGCGGTTTTTAAAGAGGGATTTGTTCATATAGAATTTGCTTGGTAATATACAACATTTTATTCCTCCAAAAAACTGTCAACATTTTCTGAATTATGGAGCAACTAAATGAGATACCCAAAATTCCCTTTGTAAAAACTTTGGATTCTAATTTGTCAGAAAAAAATAAGGAAAAATTTGGAAACTGACTTCATTCAGTGTTTTGATTTTTGTTCTAAAAATGTATGCAAAATAGCTCATATTTCATTTAATAATGAATAATTTGCATATTTAAACTTGATATTTTAGAACATTTGTAATACTAAATATTTTGCAAATATCAATGTAATCAATCAAGTAGGTAAGTAAGGTGATAAATATTTTTTTACCCTATTTACCTGAAGTGTCTTACCTAAATATATACATCCATGTGTGTGTATTTATGTATACATAAACTAACAACAAACAAAATATTTTAATTTGGATGCAATTAATCAGCACTACAATAAATATATTTAAATTATAAATATAATATTATAATATTAAGGTTATTTAATTAAATCAGTACACATGCATATGTATGTATGTGCATGTGTGTGTTTATTTATATATAGTATACTAATTTTAAACTGTACTGTTTCACAATATTATTTTTTTCTGCAGATTTTGTTCAAATAAATGCAGCCTTGATGAGCATAAAATTAATCTTAAAACATAAATAAATAAATACAAATCTTACCTTCCCAAACCTTTGAATGAATATGTATATATATTAAGAATAATAAGAAAGTTACAAAATGTTTTTAAATAATTTTAATTTGCATACTATTTTCTAATTAATATTTACTGATTAATAAGTTGACAACAGAAATCAACATTTTCCATTGACAGGTCTGACAGGAAGATTTTAGAACTGACACAAGGGGGAGCTAAAAGTCCTGTTAATCTGCTAAGTGGTCATGCAATGACAGCCACTGACCATTAAACAGTAGAAAAACAGTACAGTATAAACAGTACTTGTTTACGTTTTAAAATATTTATCTTTTATTATAGACCCATAATTAACTCACAATTAGAGAAGTAGGCCAATCCATAAATTTGTTTTTAATAATTCATCATGCAACAGGTGCTCATTTTCATCTTTCTCCCTAATATTTACATCCTCACATTCATTTTTAGAAATGCCTCATATAATAACACATAACACTATTTTTGGAAACATCAATAAAAAAAAAAAAGCTTACTTAACTGAAAAGCCACAAAAACAACATTTTGTTTTTATCGGTTGTTTAAAAGCACCTGATTGTAAATTCATTAATATTTTTACCATTTAGAACAATGTGTATTAAACCATTAATGATGTGGGATATATGTTAATTGGCTGGTGCCAATAATTTTAAAATATACTTAACATATACTTGCTTGGCTGATATACTGATTGAGCACTACGAAGAAGTTTATGATGCAAGTCCAAGGTGAACAAACATAATTAATGCAACTGATTGCAGCACTGGCAAGGAATTACAAGTGACAAAAAAGGAAAAAGACTTACTTCATGTTCTAAGAAAAGGGCTTTCAGTTGTCCATTAGACCAGAAGTCCATGGCGTAGGCTAGCAGCTTAGTTGATACGGTGTTGATCCGAAGGAAATTCCCAACAAAAACCACTTTATCAATATTCTGAAGAAAAAAAAAACCCAGACGGTCAGAATAAATAATTCTGAAGAGAAAAGAGGACATATCTACATTACACTTTTTCTTGACATTTATACCAGAGTATTTTAGGAAAAAAAACAAAAACAACATTTATCCATCTTGTGGCTGTTCAGTGTGCTGTGATAGCCCTGTACAATGCTGCTTGATCTCCATGCCACAAGACAACACTGTAAAGAAGCTCAGAGCACACAGAGTTCAAGGTCATCTTTAGCTCCATGGACTTTGTCTTTATATTGTTTATTTCACATTTAACTTATGTATTATAGATGAAAATAAATTCTTATTCTGAATGGAAATATGGACATGAACTGCAAAAACAGTTCTTAAACAGAGCAGATTAAGAGAAAAGGTTTTCAAACCTCGTTCACTGCACACATGCGGGCGATTGAACCAATGTTGTTTGTGATGGTGACAAGGGTGGCCCTGGCCAGGTCTTCTTTACTTATACTATCACGTTTCTCCTTGCTCATCATATGACCAAAACTAAAAAATTAAAGGAAAAAAACCCTGAAAAATTCTCTTTAATTAACAAACATAATCATTTTTTTACATGAATATTATGGCAAATCTGTCTATACCTGGATGCAACGGCAGAACCCTGGAGGCCGAAGCGTTCGTAATCACCTCCATAGATGTCCTTCACCAGTTTGTCCACATTTGTGCTGTCCCCTTTAGCTGCCATCTCTAAGGCCTCCTCAAAGGTTTCACAGCCAGTCAGCAAACAACACAGGCCTAGAAACGTACCACCTCCTAAACTGAATCACAACCAATGAAGCAAATGAATGGCGGTGTATTTAAAAATGTTGCATTACTTTAGGTAGATTACAGATCTTGTCTCTACAACATATTTAACAATTTTCATTACAATAATAAAAAAATACATTAAAAAGTAAGTAATTCATAATATTTACTTTACAGTTACAGTACTTTAAAACTTTAGGTTCTTTATCGCCATCAGTGGTTCAAGCATAAAATTGCAAGTAACTTTTGTAAAGACATCATGCATAACCACATGGCCATATTTTATTAATGATTTCTTTAATTCAGTGTTTCCCAACCCTGTTCCTGGAGGCACACCTACAGTGCACATTTTGGATGTCTCCCTTATCTGACCAATATATTTCTGGTCGTGGAGTCTCTACTAATGAGCTGATGA
>JAUMHQ010000013.1:1718648-1736552 GCA_032361165.1 Enteromius paludinosus | reverse complement strand
ATACTATTTTCAATGGGAAAAATTGTTAATTAATATTGCGTAAATATTAATTAGTAATATAAAATTCTCTCAAAATAGAAAAGAAAAAAGAAAAAATATTATTAAATAAAAATATATTACATTGATTTTACTAGGGGGCAAAAAAGTTAAATTTCAGGTGTCCGGTCACTTTTGACCGGTAGGACCATGAGAGTAAACCCCAAAATAGGAAGGCTTAAGGGTTAAATAAAATATAATTTAACATGGTTAAAAATTTTGTATTTGCACTTGTGAGGGGATGTATGGAGAGGAGGAGGACATAAATGAAGGCAGTGGTTTTTCTCAGTACTGAGGACAAAGACTTCCATTCTGCAGCACTCAGCTGCTTGCACTGTGAGAGCTGAGAATGAGCCAAGACTCAATACACATCTAACACACACACACACACACACACACACACACACACAAACACAATCACATCCAAACCCAAGATGATGCAGTGTGTGAAACGCTCCTTTGTGCTGCAACAATGAATAACAAGTGAAAAAGATGATTCACTACAGCTGAGATGTTAAAAATGTGAATCTTAGGCTACTTTGGGAAACGTTTTCTCACAGCATTGCCGCAGATTTGTAGAGGAAACGAATGGCTTCTGCGACTATAGATGATCTTGTGCAACATTGCTTAGTTTACATGACTGAATGACTCAAACTCAATACTGTCTCCTGCCATGCTAAATCAGCCAAAAAAAAAGTATATATATTTTTTTTTATCCGAATTAATGAGCAGCTCAGCCATGACATAAGAACCTACAGGTGACTGATAGCTGTCAGTATGTGTCAGGGACAAGGGCCTCCTGCTGGGTTTGGCTCGCTCCACCAGGGTCCAGCATGACTCTGGAATGGCATGCAGCCAGTAGGATGCAGATGAAAGTTCAGCACACTCATCCATGGTGTGAGATTCCTCATGTGTGCAGTCAATGAACAAGGCCGATGGTCACTTTCAGGACCCTCTTGACACACTCATTGTGTCAGGTTAAGGATGTGCTCACAGGGATTTTGTAAAACAGCTGTAATACGTATGATGTCAATATGTCAAGGACAAACACCTGAAGTCCTTTTGTTGTTTTCATGCACATATTTGTTAATTTTAACAAAAGATCCAAAAGAAACTGTATTAACTGTATAATCTCAGAACAGCAAGTAATGGGGTTAATGCTCTTTTCCTTCGGTCACATTGATTACTGAAACATGGAAGGTGGTACAGTGAAGCATGGTATATGAAACCTAAGCCAACTGGGACATACAAGAGTAAATCATCGCCTTACGCATACACAGCTGTGACATACTACTATACAGACTTGATCACTAAGGTCATTATCAGAACTGAACAAAATACTAAATATAACAATAACTAAAAGTAGAAAAAATCTCAGATGCTGAAATAGTGACTTGATTAACTAGTTTAACATTAACAACAAAAAGTGCTTTCTATATTTCTATTGTAAATTAATTATGTTCTTTTGAGTTTTCTTTGCATTACAAAAAAAATTAAATGTATTCAACATTGATAATAATAAATGGTTGAGTGTAAAATCTGTATATTAATGTTAAAAACAATCAGCTGTAGTGATTGTAAGGGGAGGGGGTTAAATAAATTTTTTTTTGAAAACAGAAAAATTAAAAAAAATATTTTAAGAATATAAAAACAGTATTATGGTGTTACCTATAAGCGTACATGTTTGACAATGCTTGTGAGGTCTATAACTTCCTTAATGATTTAGAAAAAAAATGTTGAACATGGATCAGTGAGCAGGACATCACTAGTTAAAAGGAGTAACTGTGTTTTGCACAGATTTCTGTGAGGGTTATGTTTAGGAGTACAGAGTCAGGTTAGGCAATAGAAAATGAACAGCTCTTAAAAACCTTTAAAAACAGTGTGTCAAAGGCATGCTCCAAATTATTTAGCATGCCAGTGTTAAAAATTTGAGTCCCTCTAGAATACAAATAGGCTGGATATGCTTACTGGGAGTTAAATCAATTGTGTCATAACCACAGTAAAATGAGACACTATGAAAGGCACACTCCCAAAAAGCCTTCAGTCTCAGAAAAGTCTTCAGTTCATGCTGGATGAATGAACGGAAAGCTTCTACAAACTGTCTTGTTAATTAAGACGTTATGATTTGGTTAAAATGTCTGTTCCATCAATAAAGGAGAGCCTTTTCAAACGCGGTAATTTGAAGACATAAACAAATCAAACAGTAAAGCATGGTGTTAGTCTATGGCTTAAGTCATGCTGACAGGATCAGTTGTACGACAGGGTGTCTATCCACTTCTAAGAGCTGCCAACGGCACCTGAGCCATATTAGTTAATGCCAACCGCAGAAAACAAGTCGTGTACTCAAACGCTCATGTTACTGTATAGGAATGTTCGTCTGACTGGTGGGAGACAGTGAAAGCGTGTTCCTGATATGGTCAAAACAAGTGGTGATGAACATATATCAAATATAGAAATCTTTTGATGGGTTTGTGTAAGTAGGGAAGGTGCTCTTGTGTGTTTGAATTATAAAAGAATTACCTTTTTAATATATAATTGTACATCATTTTAACCGTGTTCCACTGAGGAAATAAATGTAATTTATGTAATTTTGAGAATTTAGTTCTATCTTTAGATCTTTATAAATCTATATAGTTTATTGCAGCTATTGTAAACAAATAGGTTGACCAAATCTTAAACGCAGCCAAATTAATAGTCACATTTTCCAAAGGCAGATCTCTACCTCCACCTACTGGCCGACTGTTTCACCAGCAGCACAGTATGTTGACTAATAAAGCCCATGAAGACAGAGCAAATTATTAAACATTATAACTAATTAATTATATATAACTTTAAATTATAACTTTATTTAACTTAAATTGTAACGTTCCATGTTTATGTAAGATACTCACTCGCATATTTGTTCAAAAATATTTTATTGAACAACAAAGCAATATTTATACAGAATATGTGGTTGCTCTGACTCCTCTCATCAAGGTCACAATATGAGAAAGCTGATGCAAGAGAACCCGACCCCTTGAGACTGAAGCTTACAGTTTACTTACTGTCTGTAAATACGCATAGGTATACAAGAGAAAAACTGAGATTTACATAACATAGTGACATGCGTGATCTTACAGATAACCATAAATAAACAAATCCACTATAGGGTTGGTATTAGTGGACATGTAGGCCTTTATAATGATTTCTTTGAACTATCACATTTTATTCTTCTTTTATACTAGTCCAATCAAAACGTGTTTTTGTTGCATACAAGTAGAGTTTAGCATGGCGTATTTTAAGTCGCAGGAAAGATTTTAATTAGAGGTGTGCAATAAATCTGACTCAGCACAGCACGGCCCCAGTGTTACGTCGAGACAACCGCCGTATCCAAGTCCGTAACTACAAACCTCATCATCATCCTCAACAACATGGCGCCAGCGTACAGCTGGACCGTACATAGACGCCACGGCACTTCTTCAACAAGTTACTTTACTCACTAAACGCAGCGTCGCGAAGATTTTTGTATCTTTTCTTTTTACTTTTCTTCTCACCCACTTCGTTTGTTCTCTTTGATCAGCCTTTTTGGTCGTCTTAGTCTCAAAAACTCACCTGCTTTAGCAAAAAGAACAGACCGTGCTGGACTCGCTCACTGTTGCTGTATTTCTCAAAGTAAAAGGAAAGTGAGCGCTGAGATTACTGCTACGTAGCCGGGAAAAGTACTTTTTCCCCCAGAAAAATAAGCCATGTAACTGCGCTCGAAAGGCTTTCTTCAGAGGACATGCATCTAAACATGAGCGAAAATAACTGTCCATTTGAAGAAAGGGATAGAGACAGACTTCCTCCTATACTAAATCATGTAAGTTAAGTATTTTTCAAAAATTGCTGACAATGGTTAATACAACTTGTAAATAGGCTATACACATTATATTGTAGAATATCACACGTTTAATGTATTTTTTAGTTTTATGCACTATATTAATCAGAATTTTGCTTTATTTTTAATGTACATTTGCCCTTAAACTGGTGTGGTTTTCCCATAGGAAATCATTTATATTGGATTTTCAACAAAACTAGCCAACGACGTTGTGTTAAATAACTCCGTAAAAGTCACCGTGAAAACGGCATATGTGATTCATGGAATATTTAACCTTCTGCACGCACAGCGCATTTTCTATTAGTGATTTTGCATTTTCCTTGTGTTGAAAGCACACAGAAAACATCAGCCATTAATGTTTCGTTTCCACAAAACCACACTGATGCTGCTTCTGGTTACGCAATCAGTGACACAATCACAATTAACAAGGTTTTGATGTCCTCCACTGTTGTTTAAATGTGCTATTCTAAATATGTATTAGCGATACTTTTCTTTATTCATATATTTGAATAAGGGGAGGGGCATATTCTTTTAGCAGGCTATTTATGATTTCATATTTTACCTTGATTATATGTTAATCTGTCAGTCTAGTGTAGTATAGTCAATATATTTTATTGTAGTAGGCTATCTGTTCTCTATTGCCATTTGTTTTAACAGCAGAGTACAGGTGTTTTTTTTTTTTTAGATATATTTGAATATAACTAGGATCATTTCATCTGCAGAGCTTGGATCGTGGACCAAAGCTCCCTTTCCCCTCTTTTGGAAGCTTCATCTCCACCCTGAATCACAAAAGAGAGCCAGGCAACCACAGTCTGTCTTCCCCGTTCCTGCTACCTGCAGTCAAACAAGGTCAGAACTGCTTCCAGGGCTGACGGTTTTGGCTGTTTCTTGTTGCATAGCTTGATTTTGTTGATATTTTTAAACAACATGTATCCATCCATAGTCTGTGTCTGCAAGCAGTTAACTGAAGGAAGGGTTACTATGGTTTTAAAATTATATGCATGAGTTATTCCCTTTTACAACAACAAGAAGAAAAACTAATTGCATTTCAAAGCTGTCCATTTTGGCTGCATTGAATTGATAACCACTTCACTGTTTCAAGCAGATGTTTTCCTTTTTTTGTCTTGGAGATCAAAGATGTTGTCTATGTGATGCATTCATCTTCAAGTCTGTGAAAAGGCACAAGTATGTTTAGTCTGTCTTTAGCACAGATGAGTTGGGGACTTGTTAGAAAGACTACATGGACTGAGGCCTGACACAGTATTAAAGCTTGTTAAATGTTTTCACTTTACCATATAAATGTACTAAGTGAACCATGAAAATGTCCTACTGTAGTCCACAAGTACAAATTATTTTGTGAATCTTAACTCATCAGCTTTATTCAGTGGATTAGTTGAGAATTAAAGGACTAGGGTACCTTTTGATATACAGTAATAACAAACTGTGCTGGTGATTGCATGTTACCAGGTGGGAATATTTGGATTCTGAGAGTCATTGTTCAGATAGTTGTTTCTGATAAGATAATGACAAATAATTGTTGGCTGTAGAGTGATTGAAAAAATCCCCCCAGAGAGCAAGACAGCACCCCGTGCTCATATTGTAAGCTGCTGTCTAATTAATTCTTTGTGCGTTTGTTTTCAGTGAGAGAGCTTCCTCCAATATGTCCAGATGTGAGACAGAAGCATCGTATCTCTATTGATGTTCTCCCTCCAGAGGTGAAGGCTCGTTTTGTCTCAGAACCTATTATTCCCATTCGGACCAAAACCGCCAAAGAGTTTCAGTACGTGCTTCTTTATTTAGTCAACCTGCAGAATTCCCAAGATCAGTTACAGTGTTTTTTAACTGTCTTTTTCTGGCTATAGGGATGATGTCGAAAGGGCAACTATCTCAGGGGATTGGAAACACGTCCATGATTTCTACTTGACCACATTTGACTCCTTTTTGGAACTCAATGGCGCATTTAAGGTATGTTAAGCTCTTTTGATACAGTGTCTTGTTTTTACTAGATATTGCTGTTGATTGTTTTCATGTTGCTTGAAATCTGTTTTGAGCATAAACTTACTTTTCCAGGAGGCCCAAATTAAACACCAACTTTTGATGTGAATTATCAGTTCACTTAGTGTGTGTAAAATATAACAACAATCATTTAAAATGTCATTATTTAAAAATATATATTTTACAAGTTAGCATAATAATTCACTTGTCTAAATGTGTTTTTATTTAGGCTTTTGAATAATGGTCAATTTTATGAATGAAACGTCCTTTTAAGTTTAGCCAAAGTTTTAAATGAGAACTCTTGGACGTCGGTGGAAAAAGTAACCGTGAAAGTTAGAAAAGGAGGAAAACTGAACATTTTGGTCTCCAACTGAATCAATGAGCTCATTCAGGGAGTAAAAAACAACATCTGCATATGGTTTCATCAGAAAATTGTATTCTTATTAGAGGTGAATGTTTTACCATTCATTTTATATGTGAAATATATATGAAATGCACCAGGTAAGTGGTTGGTAGAAAGTCTAATTAATGTTTACATTTTCTTTTCAGAAAGAAGCAAATGCTCCCTTCAACACTATTGAAGACTCAGGAATAAACATCAAATTTGTCAATATTGTTTATGATGCTTTACTCCACACGGTAAGTAAGAAACTTTCCTATTATTGAATTACACAGTAAGCTATTGAGCTCTGTCTGTTGTTTTGAATTTGGTTTTAACAAATTGATTTATTCTGGCTAATTTGCAGCCTGCGGACACACAGAAATCAGTCCTGAAGGGAATTATTAATAGCTTATTAAGAGAATGGAAAGGGTAAGTAGTGCATTGTGTTCTCTCACTGAAGCGCTAAAAGAGGACATGAAGTCTTTGCAGAAAATAGTGATTAAAAAAGAATCACTGTCAGTTTTGTTTTTGTATTTTTAGGCCTCGCACAAAGGATGACCTTAGAGCGTATTTTGTTCTTGTTCAGGTAAAGACATTGTTTCTGCACCCTTGTGTGTTTTCTGTGTGTTTATAAAGAAATGATTAGTTCTGTTTATCTCTTAAGAGAGTTATGTTCTCTTTCTCTTTTACAATCTGGCTTAATGGCCTGATCTGCAGTTGGTTCTCTAAAAGTACAGTATATTGACCTATATTGGTTATTGTTATAACCAGAGCTGTATTTATTTGTCAGGAAATCTGTCTCTAAAATTTGGGTGTTAGAATTAACATAAAATGCATAACAATTTATATAATAAAAATAAAATGAATACATTGTATGAACCAGAATTGCTATCAGTTTGAAAACATTGTGACATCAGCATGTAACTAAATAATGTGCAACAACAGAGGCTGCACTAATAGAAGATTATTAAATCTGTCAATTGTATCCGATCTATGAATCGGATAATGACTTGAAATATGTGTATATATACATATTTGAAAATATTCACATAAAAAGAACCATTACAGTGCATGTGAAAGTGGGATTTGCACAATAGAATGTAAAAAACTAATATTCTGTGCTCATTTGAAAAATTAGTTGTGAACAGTTACTGTCACACTACTAAAAAAATCTAGCCTTTAGACACTGCTGATCACTCCTCTTACTAGTGATCAAGCCCATGCCATTTATACAAAATTGCCTTCATTACACAGAACCCAAAGACATGTGATACTTTTCTGCAATACCTGTAATTTCCCTTTGCAAACCAAAGCAGTTATCTGCATGCGATCCTATAGATGTGCACTTGCACAGTAAAATTGCTCTAATCTGTCTTTGATTCGCCCTTTGTGTTGGCAGCCACGTTAAACACCCCAGGCTAAGTAAGAGGCGAATCAGAGTTTCAGGAAACTCTTGATCTCCTCTCTCACCACATGGCCCATTGACTCCAGCCATAGCTCTGCTCTGATGCAGACCGATCATGAGCTAAGTGTTTACTTCACACATGACCAGAGCAGGCTGGCCTGGGACTGTCCAAATAAGGACACAGCCACTGGATTTAAGCCTGGGAAGCAGTAGACAGAGAGAGAGGCAATGGCTTGGTTAGCTGGGATTTGATTCGTTTTGGGTTTTCAGCTTTATGAAACATTTTTTTTCTCTCCGTTTGATGAGGATCCGTGGTGGTGAGATTTAGACGTTTTCATAAACAGAAGCATGTACAGATGTCGGTCTTCTCCAGAGTTCGCATATAGCGGTATTTGTCTCCAGACTGTTGATGGGCTCTCTGACCTACATTTCTCTAGAGGACATGATGAAATTGGAAAGCAGAGGCAATTATTGGGCTGATCTGTCTGCCACTAATGTCAGGCAGCCTCTGTATTATTTGCATTTGCCGTGCCTAAGGAAGGGATGAGGTCATACTGGAGAAGAAAAGCGCTGGTTTCTGCTGCAGTGCCACTACTTATTAAAAGCCAGACTTCTTTCTCTGCTCCTAAATGAAAAGTTATATTTCCTTTTTGAAGTTTGCTGAAATGCCTCTCTGTGTCACAGAACCCTCAGTACACCAGCCCAGCCACATATGTCATCTATGCACACTTACTGAGGCAAATAGCAGCCCTGGCTGAAGCGGACCACCATTTCCTGATGCACTGGTTTAAAAAGTGAGTCTGTACAAGAGAGCAATTCACAGTGGAAAAGTGGAAAATCTAACTCCTTTGCCCTAGTTTCTTTTAAATAAATTAAGATTTTGACTGTTTTGCATTTTAAGTAGTTGTGGTTTTAATTATGTAATGTGTAAATCCAACAAATTGAGCTAGCCAGTGTCAGGGATTTAAACAAATTGACAGTAAAAAAGAAGTGTGTGGATGGATTATATCTTCCTGCTTTTGTTTCATCTTTCAGGCTGCCTCAGAAGCGTTTCAAACAGCTGGTGGAGCGCTTGCAGCTCTTCATCACTACCCGCCTATTTCCTGCCAAGCCAGAAGAGTTGCCGCCCATGGCCAAATGCTCCTGGTGGATTCCCTCAGCCACTAAAGTCCTTTCCCTGCTTAGTGAGTACTACTGTGCTGGCCACTAGAGAGGGCATGGAGAAAATCAAGAGGCTTTCTCGTAGTTCTTTACAACCAAAAGAATCCTAACATTGGTCTTGTTTTAACAGATGCTGCAAATAGCATTTCCTCTTCCCCTATTATCCCTTTCACTGATTTCTACAACCTAACATTGGACCACATAGACTTTATGGAGGATTACCACACGTGGCAGGCTCACGGAAATTCAAACAGGTGTGAATATAAAAATATATTTTTTATCAGAGGCAAAATTGCTTCAAACAGTATTGTTTTTTTATGATTAATTTGTTGCATAATTTAAATAAATAATTTCCAGCTTAAAATGAATAAATTGTAAGGTTTATGTGTGAAACATACAGTGCCCTACACTTAAACTGGCACCGTTGGTAAATCGGAGGCAAAGGTGGCTGTGAAAATAAATCTGCATTGTTTATCCTTTTGATCTTTGAATAAAAAAAGTCTAAGCTATCATTGAAGTAAAACAATTGAAAATAGGGAGAAATTTTTAATAATTTATTCTTAAATATTTTTCTCCAATACTTGTTGACCACAATTATTGGCACCCCTAAAATCTTTTATTAGTAAATTATCTCTGAAGTATATTCCTATTCATATTCACAATTTTGAGCACTCCATTATGGACATGATTATGCAGCCATGGTTTCTTGTTTCACAGAAATATATATATATATATTAGGATGAAAAACAAAGCCCAAATTCCCTTAATCATCAACACAATGAGAAAAGAACAAATAACATGTTCACTAATATATATAATAATATACATTATTATATTAATAATTATTATAATAATATACATAAAAATATTCACTTCACCAATTAGTGAAGTGGCTTTAAGAAAAGAGCAGTGAAAATTACAATTTCCACCATCAGGTGAATAATTAAGAATTTCCAATCAACATAAAATGTTACAAATCTGCCTGGAAGTGGACGTGTGTCTATATCATCCTAATACACACTGAGGAGTACAATATGAGTGGCTAAAGACTCTTCAACAACCACAGCTGGAGAATTACAGAAAATAGTTGAGTGTCAGGATCAGAAAACCTTTTTAAAAAAAAACTGTCAAACAGCCTCTACATCAGTTGTTGTACCTGTTGTACAGGAGGGTTTAAGAAAAATTGTCCTTACTCATCCAAAAACAATCTCCAGCATGTTCAGTTGTCAGACAGGACTGGAACTACAAATAGGAATGGCTTCTATGATCAGATGTAACTAAAAAGTTAGCTTTTTAGCAGCAAACACTCAATATGGGTTTGGTGAACACAGGGATAAAAATTACTCCATGTGTACAATGAAATATACTGCTGTATTTTTGATGTTGTGGGCCTATATTTCTGCTGGAGGTCCTGGACATCTTGAGACATGGGGTCATGATACCAACAGATAACACATCTAAAACTGGCTGCTTCTGTTAGAAATCTTACAATGGGCCATGGTTGGGTCTTCCATTGGGACAATAATCCAAACATCAAAATAAACACAAGAATTAGTCAATGAGCACAAAAAAAGCTTTTGCCATTTATTTTCACAATCACCTTTGCTCAGGTTTACCAAAGGTGCCAAAATTAGTGGAGGGCACTGTATCATTAAAATATACTATATTGAAAAGATTGGGGGTCAGTTTTTTTTATTAGATTTGTATATTTATTTATTTAATAAGATACATTTATGAATTGATCCTGATGATTGAATCCTGAATCCTGAAAAATGTGCATCACAGTTTCCACAAAAATATTTAGTACATCAGTGTTGATAATGATAATAATAAAAAACTGTTGTTTGAGTATCCCATGCCATGAGCATATTGCATGATGGGTGAAAGATCCTGTGACACTAAACCGTAATGGCTCCTGATTTGTTTTGTTAAATTCTTAAAAGTACATTTTAAATTAGATTAAAAGAAGAAAAGAGTTGTTTTAAATTTGTAATGGTATTTCTGTAATATGAATGTTATATATTGATGATTAAATAAAGGCAACCTTTGATTTGCATAAGACTACTACAGTATATGCTCGAAAAATGAAATACTACTGGGAGTAGAAGAACAGAATTTAAGATGTTTTGGTCTGTCACCAGTGAACACTTTAAACTTGTATTTAAGTAATTTCTGATCTATATCTTTTCAGGTTCACCTTCTGTCAGTTTCCTTTCATCCTGTCCACAGTAGTAAAGAAGGCCATCATCCAGAGAGACTCTGAGCAGCAGATGATCAGTATGGCCAGGGTGAGAGTTCATCTGCACAATGAGCTCTCTCAATAGATAAAACTTAAGATGAAAAAGCTAGTCTCTGTTTGGGAAAAAATGTGTTCTACTCAGAGAGTATTTTCTGATAACAATCCTAACTTGGGTGGGGCGGCCATTCCTATGGCTCCATCCCAAACATATGTGTCCAGACTGTAGGATAAACAGACACGTGGCTGGAGAATAATATCACCATACACCGCAAGTAGACAGACATCATCTGTCTAAGAAATGTGTTACTCAGAAACAAGAAATAGAGACATTGAATAAAACCTAGATGTGGCAGTGTTCTGCAAACCTGTTTGTTGACTGATAAATGCATTCCTCTCTTTGTCCAATGCAGCAAACCCTGGTGGACAAGGTTTCTCGCAGGCAGAGGGTGGATATGAGTCTGCTGTTTCTCAACATTAAAGTTAGGCGTCTGCAGCTGGTCAGTGACTCACTGGATGAGGTAATACTGCTCAGTCCAAATCTGTAAACGTAGAATTGCGTCTGTTCCTGTAGATGTTACCCTTGAACCATTGAAAAATATTTATCTCTTAAGGAGGACCTACTTTTTTATGGGATGCATTGCTCTGTATAAAGTAGCACAGATCTAAGTTTGTTTTCCTAGACTGAAAGGACTTTTAGCCAACAGCATGTACATTGTGTTCTGGAAAGTTCTAAGTCTGGCTAAGACTTAATTTGGAAAAATGGCCCCTCCATAAATGTGTTCCTTTTTTAATAGCTTTCGAGAAAGCGAGCAGACCTGAAGAAAAAACTGAAAGTGACGTTTGTTGGGGAAGCGGGGCTGGACATGGGTGGACTCACAAAAGAGTGGTTTCTTCTCCTGATTCGACAAATTTTTCATACAGACTATGGTAAGACAGTCAGGACAAACAGTGCCAGTCTTTGACAATATACAGGTGGTAACCACTGGAAGAAAAAAATCTGACAAAATTTCTTGTCTCATTATCATGTCATGTATAAGCATAATGCCAAAATATGTTAAGACTTTTTAAATGTTTACTCTGAACATCTTAACAAAGATGTCTCCATATTAACACATTTTAATGAGGTTTATTATAAAAACTAAAAAAAGAACATTAGTTGAACATTAATATTTAAAACCATGATCAGCAATGTAGATATATATGTATGTGTGTGGGTTCCCTGTCTGTCAGGCACTACGAGTAATGTCGTGACGACAGACTGGGGTTAGTACTTGGGATCCCTGATTCACCCTGATAAAGAGGAAACATCAATGAGAATTGGCTAGTGGAATTTGCATGCCACTCCCCGCTGAGCGGGTATAAATAGATTGGATGCAGCAAGTGCATCCACTCATCAGATTTTGCTTTGGAGCCGAGAGCTGTGCAGGCAGTCTTCTTCTGGTTCAGCGCTGACTAAACAAAGAGAAAAGGAAGCAGGAGCTGTTCGGTGTGGTAAGATAATGTGATCAGTGGAGTCCCTGTGCAGATCCAGCGATTTCCCCTGGGCGTTTCACAAAAAGAGCAGTTTCTGACACGGTTGGCAGTCGTCTTTTTAAAGATGCCTTTCCGACCGTGTCCTCTTGGTTGTGGTCACTATTTGTCCGCTAATGACGGCCACGAGCGCTGTCTTCAGTGTCTGGGGATCCTGAATGCATGCCTGGGCATGCTGAAGACTTGTTTGCGGAGGGTGGATGTACTCATTGCGAGTCCTTGCCCCTGGCAATCTTGCGGTCTCGCCGCTCTCCCCTCCAGGGGAGTGCGAGTGAGTTGTGAGAGCATCCCTGCCAGGTGCGTCCTCATGGGCCTCTTACTCCTCCCGCAAACACTGCCCCTTGCAGTTCGCCAGTGATTTGGCTGGACCTTCCTCGGGTCATTTCATTCGGCGGGCCATTAGAGGATAGAATGTCGATCACAGCATCGGTGGATGGGTTTTCATCTGATGCGGGTGCCACAGCTAACACTGAGTCCGACTCAGAGATGATAGCCATGCTTGCCCGGGCAGCCGAGAGCATCGGGCTGGAGGTGTCAAAGCTTCCCAGCCCTGAGCACTGTCAGCTGGATGATTGGTTTCTAGGGTCCGGCCGTGACTCTCAGTCACGTCCGGCCCCGGTGCCATTCTTCCCGGAGGTGCATGAGGAGGTGACGAAGTTGTGGAAGGCTCCTTTCACAGCCAGAAGCCACTCGTCTCCCTCCTCCGTCCTCAACACCCTTGATGGGGGAGCGGCCAAGGGTTACGAGAGCATTCCCCAGGATGAGCGTGCGGTTGCGATGCACTTGTGACCGCAGATCGCCGCCACATGGAGAAATCGCCCTCGCCTCCCGCCTGGTCCCTGTAGAGCCACGGCAGCTCTCACTGCCATAGCCTACAGTGCAGCTGAGCAGGCCGCTTCCGCTCTTCACGCTATGGCTATCCTGCAAGTACACCAAGCCAAAGCGTTAAAAGAGTTAGACGAGGGTGGATCCGACCCGGGGTCGTTGCAGGAGCTGCGCTCGGCGACCGACCTTGCCCTTGGCGGCGAAGGTCATAACGTGGTCCCTCTGGAAGGCGATGTCTGCACTGGTGGCTCGAGCGCTATTTGTGGCTCAGCCTGGCTGAGATGAAGGACACAGAGAAGGTTCACTTTCTCGATGCCCCGATCACCCAGGATGGCCTCTTCGGCGACACTGTGGAGAATTTTGTGCAGCAGTTCAGAAGCAGACAGAGCCTATCCAGTTGCCACCTATACGCCGCAGGGCCAGACCCATTCTGCTCGTCCAGACAGGGCCCCAGCTGCTTTGGCATATCAACTGCCTGGAGCTGGTAGCAGTGCAATTGGCCCTGCAGCAGTTCCGGCTGCTGCTGCAGGACAAGCACATGTTGGGGACCCTCCCCACGGATGCACTGGCACATAGCTGGCCGCAAAGCCTACACAAGTACACCTTCCCTCCAGTGAGCCTTCTCGCACAGACACTATGCAAGGTCAGGGACGACAAGGAACAGGTCTTGTTGGTAGCGCCATACTGGCCCACCCGGACCTGGTTTGCGGAACTCATGCTCCTCGTGACAGCTTCTCCCTGGCGCATACCTCTGAGGCAGGACCTCCTCTCTCAGGAGTACGGCACCATAGGCACCTGCGTCCAGATCTGTGGAACCTCCATGTGTGGCTCCTGGACGGGACGTGGCAGTCACTCAGGCCAGAGCCCTCTCTACGAGGCGAGCTTATGCCCTGAAGTGGAGTCTGTTCGCTAGCTGGTATTCTGCTCGTGTGGAAGACCCCCGATCTGGCATGATTGGAGTAGTGCTTTCCTTCCTGCGGGCAGGGTGTGGTCTCCGTAGAGCCCTTCCACGGAGGTCTCGCATCCCCCTCGTTCCGCCAAACTGTAACAACAAAAAGGAGGATCTGAAGCAATCCTCTTGAAGGTCAAAATCCCTTCTCTAGAGTCTCTCTAGTTCAGGAACGAACAGTTTGGCCCTCTCCAGTGGCAATGTACTCACCATATGGTCCCTGCGGGTATCATGGTAAGCGAATTTGCACTGGGGCATTGGAAAGGTTACGACCTTGCATAGCAATTGTCGGCACGCTAGCGCCTGTCCAGGAATCTTGCAGTGCTGTTGGTTGTGGCATTTTCCATATGGACCCCAGTCTGTCGTCACGACATAACTCTTAGTGACTGACAGACAGGGAACATTTCGGTTACGTACTGGACGTTATGTCCACTTGCCACGACCTCGACCCATCGCTGGGGGCCCAGAGACCTGACTCTCGGCTCCTCAGCAATACCTGATAAGTGGATGCACCGGCTTCCTTATTTATACCCGCTCAGCGGGGAGTGGCTCAGCATGCAAATTCCAATAGCCAATTCTCATTGGCGTTTTCTCTTTATCAGAGCGAATCAGGGCTCCCAAGTATGAACCCCAGTCTCTGGTCAAGACATAATGTCTCCATTCCTTCCATCAGGGAATGAGGGTTACAGTATGTAACCGAGATGTTTTCATATTTGTAGTAATAAATAATCAATTGATGTAACTTTTCATACTCAAATATTTAATGAGAAAAAATATTAGAGCAACTTAATCAGTGGGTGCTGCTCATTCTTAGTGAATAGTAATTGTTCTTTTCTGCGTCTGTGTGTCATGTTGCAGGCATGTTCACGTATGTGAAGGAGTCCCAGTGTCATTGGTTCAGCAGCTGGAAATGTGACAACTACTCTGAGTTCCGATTGGTTGGAGCCGTATCCTTTCATTTCCCTGCAGTTTAGACAGTATAGGTGGTCACGTGTGGGTGTGACAAACTTAAAATAACACATAAATACAGAGTCAGCTCCCATTTGGCATGTACATCTGACGTTCCTTCTTTTCTTTCTGTTTTCTGGTGGGAAATGTATTTTCTGCCACCAATCTGTGCTGTGATGATGTGAAAATGGAGCATATGATATTATGTATGCCATGTGATTTGTAAATGTCAAGAACACAAGGTTATAATGCAATATGACACTAATGACAGATACACAGATATAGTTATGGTTATAAAATGGTTTTGTAAGTGATGTGGTGCGTGAACAGGCACGTGTCAGAGTTGAGAACTGCTCCATACGGTGCTCTCGGGAACGTGTGGGGAGAGACATGGTGGCAGCCAAAGCCTACCATGTCCTTCTGTTACCCCTCTAATTGTCCCCTCTGGCTTAGGTTTTTCAATGCAAGTGGCTACAGGTCCACAGATTGGCCTCAGAAGCTCCCTCTCCTTCTGTACAGAATTGCTGTGTCACATCAGTGAAAAATTATGAATTAAAGATTCTTTTGTTTTGTCTCGGTAGGAATAGCCAGGGCTCGGTTTGTGTTGTCTCATCGTTGCAGTCCTCATGGAAACTGTCCTGCCTGTCTGCTCTCTCCCCTCTCTCTCCTGAGCTGAGGACTTTTTTCCATCGCCCTCGCTACACATATGGAGAGCACATGGGGCTTAGTTGTCAGCTACAGCTGAAAACACTTACGTGCAGAGCTCTTCCCATTTTCCCCTAAATGTATTGTACACCTGTTGGGTGGTTCTTTTAATGCATATTACTGTGTTGCTATACTGTAGGTGATAACTTCTGTAATTTGTGCAACACTGAAGATTATGATTCCATTTGCTGCCATTAGTTACACAGAAAATTACAGACTTTACAGCTGAAATTAAAAGGAGGTAATGACAGATCGTTCTTCAGAATTACAACATACTTTTGAGGGAAAAGAAAGAAGTTAGGGGTGGGGGCTAGTTTCTGTACATCAGTTGTTGATTGGATGAAGGCTGAATGTGAGCTTGCAGTCAGTTGTAAGAATGGGGCAGGGTTTTAGCAGACATAATGATTGGAGAAGTGTGCCTTACATCATCAGAGGCATACAAGCCAGTAGACTTTAGTTTATATTACAGTCAAGAATCATTGTGTGCTGCTTGGCATCGCGTCAAAAGTTGGTGGTTTTAGTGGATGGGCAATCTCATTTAAGAGAGCACTAATATGTTAGTCCTCAAGCCCAACATAAATGCTCTAAAAGGTACAAAACTTCAGATTTTATTTGAATAGTTTTTCATAATTGAAATGTTCTACCTTTAGAAGACTGCAGGAGAAGATGTGCATAGGGATTTTGTGTTTTCACATTGGTTGTATCTGAAATCCAAAAAAATACTATTCTTTTTTTGGTCCTTAGTGCTTATACACTTTTGTTCAAGTTTGGGGTTGATGAGGTGCTTACCAAGATAGTTTAAAATGTAATGTAATTTCACAATATTACTTTTTTGCCGTTTTCTGATAATATTTTAAAGCACCTGTGATGCCACAGCGTAATGTTCAAAGCTGAAAAATTTCTTACTAACATTAAAGTTAAAAACTGCTATACTGCTTAATATTTTTGCGAATTCTTTGTTGAATAGAACTTTTCAAAGGAAGAATATTTATGTGAAATACTTTTTATGCAAAATTATGCATTCATACTAAATAAAACTATAAATTCTTAAAATAAAATAAATTAAAATAAAATCTTACCCCAAACTTTTGAATGGCAGTGTAGTTTGGCAGTTGAAATATGTAAATTAATTTGTGATAAGATTAAAAATCAATTGACCTTGCATGGTGATCATTGGATGTGACCGTTTTGGTGTCTTTATATAAACCGCTTCTAGACTGCCGTTAGATCATTGGCCATCAAGCAGTGAGGAAGCAGCCTTTGGTTTTTGATGCAGCCATTGTGTAACAGAAAGCTGGAGGTGTGTGTCAGGTCTGTGAATCCTTCCAGCTGTGCACACTTAACCCCATCTGTCAGCTCATGGGCTTGGCTGTATACAACAGCATCACACTGGACATCCGCTTCCCCCCTTGCGTCTACAAGAAGCTGCTGACCCCGCCCATTGTGCCATTTGACCTCGACACCCCTGTCGGCATGGCGACCCTCACCCTGGAAGACCTCCAGCTGATTATGCCTGTATGTACACAAGCTGTGACACACCACATGGTATCATATTCAGCCCTGCCAAATCTTGATGAACACACATTTATCAATTACTGGTGGTCTCTGTGTACTGTCTCTGTGTAGTGTGGTGTTATTATTACCGTATAAAGTAATCCAGCCCCCCCATATAGCATATATGTACTATTTAGTATGTGATGCTCATTATATGGTCAAATTGAGCTCTGCATATTTAAACATATATATATTAGTGGTGGGCCGTTATCGGCGTTAACGCGAGACTCTTACCAAGCGATTAAAAAAAAATATCGCCGTTAATCTATTGACAAAGTTGGGTTGGAGTCTATACGGTGACTTTCACCTTTAGCGCGGA
>JAUMHQ010000013.1:1693698-1714717 GCA_032361165.1 Enteromius paludinosus | reverse complement strand
ATATATGTGCATATATGTACATATAATATAGGAAAACGGCCAATTTTATATATGTCACATATATTAAAAACCTATATCAAAACCTATGTTTTTTCCGTGTGGGACACCACTGATTGGTTGATTTCCTGGAGAATTGTACACCATGCTGTTGAAAAACATTAGTTAAGGCGCATATATTACACACTTTACCTTTAAGGAGGCTTTTTTAATAGGTTTGTTTCTTACTTAAAATATATATATATATATATATTCCTTAATAACACTATTTTTCCTTCATAAAAAAATCTCTTATGTTTGGACTGTGGATAATAATTCTGTTAATAGCATAAGACAACCGGTCAGCACGGTAATTGAGTTTAAAAGGTTAAAATTCATCAAATAACAAACCAAAAAAATTTAAACTGGCTGTCTGTTCCCTTTGGCGGTTATTTTCTGCATTTTATCTTTCTGCGTCTTTACCTCTGAGGACTGGAGTTTTATTTTTCTGGTCTTGGCATTAATTTATTAACACTAGAGAGATAAACGCAACTGATAAATCCAAATAATTAACTGGTATCGTGTTAAATCTATCACTGCTGAAAGCAGCTTTCATGTTTCCATTTAGTTTCAATGATGGAATGATGTTGATGGAAAGAAGCTGATGTAAAAGTTGAAGATGAAATGAAATCACGCTGCTATAAAATCTAGTTGGTTATAAACAGTTCCCCGAGCTTCAAAAGTCATTGTTCTAACCTCTCATGCACATAATACATATATATAACTATTGAATCATTCGCCCCAGGACTAGGTTTTGTTGTGGCAAACACAGAATTAGATTAACCACAGTTAGGAGTGTATCTGAATGCCCTTTGAAGACTTGCCAAATATTATTAATGTGATAATAAGCGCAGCGAGAACAATACAATTATTAGAGATAACATCAGCGGCAGACTGCGATTCTGGAGTGTGAAGGACTAGAGGACTAGCAGACTCAGTCATGTGATACGCCTTTAAGTGCCTCTCTGGATTACATTAACCTCCATTAGAATAAGTATGCTGCTATGAATATGAAATGGAAAAATATGAATATGCATATGAATATGCTAATGGAGCTGCAGATAAATTTAGGGATTGGGGTTTTTCAATTTTAGCGTTTATGACTAAAGCCTTACATATTTCAAGCACATAAATGCACACATAATTGCTTTGAGACAATGTAAACACAAACAGAAATCAAAATTGATGTTGTAATTCTGCCATGCAGCTAGATGTTAACTTTAACTAACTTTCTAAGCATGATTTTCTTCTACCATGTCAGTAAGTGACCTGAAAGAGAAAACCGACTGTAGAAGGATGCTGTTTACGCTAATGTCCGTTATATTGGCCCTCGCAGCAATGCGGAGAACGTTGTGCATATTTGGTTTGCGTTATAAATTGCAGTCTGACACAGTCCAACAACGCATGAAATCGAGCTAGAAACGATTGCGTTCACATACTTGCATAGAGTATATTTTGGGCCTTAGGCCAAAGCACTGCTCTTTAACCACCTTCAGTCTATAGTCTCTCCTTCACTTGAATGAACCTCAGTGTTTCGCACTCGTCCACGGGGGCTTGTGCATAAAGTTTAATGGAGGATAAAAAGAGAGCACGATAAAGAGGATTTATCCAGCAGGGTCCATATAAATAAGGCCTCTAATGATGTTCCTGTCATTATTTATGTGTGACAGGTTTCAGACAGGCACCTCGAGGGACAGCCGAGACCTTGTCTTGTCGCGGGTGCACGGTGCCCACAGAGGGGGACTGATTGATCAGGTTCCAGAGCGCAGTCTGTCTGAGATTGAGACGTGATAGTTGGGGCAGCTGATTGATGTGTGAGCGTGTATGTGTGTGTGAGAGAGAGAATTCATCAAGACAAGAGGCTGAACAGACAAACCAAGGGTGCTGTGTGTAGTGTAGATATGAAACTTACATTTACAGTGAACACTCACTTACAACATGGCTCTTAGGATTTACACTTTTAACCTACTATACAAAATTTCTAATATATGACTGTAAATTATTTAATGAATACTGTATAGTATGTGTATATATTAATTCACGCACATACGTGTATATATTTTAAATATATATATATGAATCAACATGCAAATTAAAATATTTTAAATAAATAAAAATTATCTTAAATATATGCGTGCATAAAAAATACACATAGTACACACAGACACACATATTATGTAAACATAAACTTTTTTTTTAATTCATTCCAGAATAGCCTTCTTAAATGTAGTTAGCTTATTTTTGTAGTAAATTGCATAGAACTGATCAAAAAAGAATTTAAAACACCATTCACAGTAATACTGTAGCAATGATTCATACTTGAATTTTTTATTTAATACAGTTATTGCTATTATTGGATGCACCACATGATGGTCACTCCAAATGGCACAAATCATCAGCAAAATGTATTTAAAAAGATGTGTGAAAAGTGCAGCAAATGTCATTAACTGTGGGCATTTTTTTTAGCCTGTTATTTCTGATCTTTGGCCAATCTTGGCTGTTTCATCCCAAAAGTAACCTACTCTGTCTTTTTGAAAGTCAATGCGTTGTCAGTGTCCTATTTGCTCTGTGATATATATATATATATATAACGTGATGTGTTGCATGCAAATGCCACGACTTGTTGGATGTAGCAACAGTAACTACAGGTGGGTGACAGGACCGTGCCGGTGTTGTGCCGAATTTTGACTCCCTGCCGAATACCGACTCCCCTCGCTGAAATCAATAGTAAACCTAACCCCACCCCTAATCTAACCCCTCCCCCACACCGAACACTAAACCTACCAAAACTAGGGGAGTCATAATCTGGCAGGGGGTCAAAATTCGGCACTACACCAGGTACCCTAATTAACAGAAAATGGCAAATAGCAGGTTGAAAAGCAAAATCACATGTAATTTCATTTGTAAATCACCAATCTAATGTATTTTAAACTAACTGAGCTGTTAAACCATGTCATTTAAGGATAAGCTGAATTAAACAAGCCAACCTCATAACTAACCTGTAAGGCAATATCAACAAGTGACTCCATTACACATCTCTCTCAATGATGGTAACCGTTTAACTTTTTTATAAAATGTCTGCAAATGAACCAAACCCACCCAAACTAAATTGAACATAAACACACATAACATAACTTAAACAAAACCCCAAGTGTCTTGCTTAAATGACACAAAAATAAGTAAACTCTTAAGAAATACCCATGATGCACCAGGTGCATAAGTTCTTACCCGGCTCATAACGAGTGCGCTCTGCCCTCAAGCAAGCATTGGTTAATGACAGTCATGTGACTGATGCGAGCCAGATCTTTTTATTTAGCAAAATTGAGATTAATAGTTACATTTTATTCTTGTGGGGGCAAAGACAGGGCTCCATACACACATACACATAAAAAAAAAAGAAACCCCAAAAAAAGGGCACTTGAGGCACCTAGGAGGAAAGGGGCGGGTGCTCAAGCACCCACCACCCCACCCCCCCTTGCACATGCCTGCACAAGTGTGTTTCCTGTAAAGACTCTAAAACACCACTAAAGGTATGCTTAATTTTAGTATATTCCTTCAAAGTGAAACTAAGAATATACTTACTAAAATTTTATTTTTACTATACTTGTACTTATTTTTACTATACTTTTACTATACTTGTAGCTGCCAGCTAGAGACTGTTAATGGCACTCCAGCTTTCCTTGAACTCTGTTTTTTTGTGTCTGTTTTCATACCTGGACTCCATTCCCCAGAATGCACCTCTCCTCCACAGCTGTTTCTAGTTAGGTTCAATCATTCAATCATTATCACCTGTATAAATACCAGTCTGTGTGTTTGTCTCTTCACGGTTCATTTACACTGTCAACCCAGTCCTTGCCATTCGTGTTCCTGTGATTTTGTATGTTTCTATGTTTGGACTTATTCGCTGTCAACCTCTGCTTCTCCACGGACCTTCGCCTAGCCTTCTGATTTGGACTCTGTTTACATGGTAATCGACCCTTTGCTTCAGATTTTACGTTTATGAAACTGTCTTTGCCTACGCTGTTTCTGTCTGCCGGTGATTTGATCTTGTCTGTCCTGACCATGAGCTTAATAAACACTTTTTGCACGTGAACTCACACGCTTCCCTCCCTCGATTCGTGACAATACTTTTTAGGAATATATTAAAAGTAAGCTTGTATTTAGCATAATCCCCAAAAGTGTAATTAAAAGTATTTCTAGTACACTTTGTATAAATACATTACAAGTATGCTTGGGTTTAGCATATTTCCTTAAAGTTTAACTAAGCATATATTTAATACAAAAGTACTTCTATATACTTTGGAAATATATTAAACTATAATTTAATATATTTTTAATGCACTTTAAATAGGCATGTTGGGAATACAAATGTATTATAAACATACTAGTTGAATTTCAAGTATATTTTAAATACATTTAATTCTACGTCTTTTTCACCTGGGATGTCACCCTTGATGAGGAGATTGTCAAAGAGATGTCAACAAATAATTCTAATAAATATCAATGCAAATTATAATAAATATTCAATAATGGATGTGTCACGCCCAGCTGGAGCTGCCAGCTAGAGACTGATTATGACACTCCAGCTCTAGGACTCCTTTTTGTGTTTTTCTCTGTTTGCCACTGTAGGACTTTTATGTTGAAACTGTTGTCACTGCCCTCCTCGTTTCCACCCAGATTTCCTCTAGGATAAAAGCCGTTCTATGTTTGTTATTGTCACGGATCATTGTTTCAATGTTTTTCCGTCAACCCTAGTCGTGTTCATTCGTGTTCCTGTTCCCAGTTTGCTCCTTCTTTTGGATTACCCGTTGCCGATTACTGCCTGTTTCCTGGATATTCTCTCTGTCTCTCCCCATGGCACTCGATTTTGCATGTCCTGACCCTGAGCCTTTATCAAACTCTCTAGCATTTGAACTTGCACGCTTCACGTCCTTCATTCATGACAGGATGCAAATGTTTTTGTCAAATTTTTTTATAAATTATTTTTTCCTTTCACAGATCCAGTCATACTCAAAGAAGTGACCTCGTCCCACCAGCTCCCTCTTGGTCAGTCATCACTTCCCTAGTGCACTTGCTCCACCAGTGCAGCTCAGCTTCATCTGCCCTGCGCCTGTGCCTTCAGACCAGCTCTATCTCTATCGCTCGGACACCAAATTTTAGCAGCCACAACATCTGTATCTTGACTCCTTCCTTGACTCTAGGGGATCATCATCATCCTCCCATCACCATCTCTTCGCCACCTCCTGCCATCATCCCCTGTGCTCCTCACCATCCCTACACCATCTCCTCATCCACCTCCAAAACACCTTCCATCTCTCCCTGTTCTCTTGCTTGAACTTTTACCTTTGTTGTATTTTTGCACATACACTAATACTCACCTCTGTATTTTTTCAGTATACATTTTTATTTACAGAAAACTGCATTGAAACTTTGATTTATTGATTGGTGTACAATCCAGTACTTTACAGTAATACATGTATAACTGAAATGTTCTACAAATGGATAAGATAACTCTGCCATAGCATTTCACACTTTTTTCAATGTTGCTGTTTTTTTAATAATGTTTTGTATTTTGACAAATGATGTATAAACATACTTGTATTTTAAGTGCCTTTTTAATGCATTTAATAGTTTTTTTTTTTTCTCACAAGGGTATATACGCTGCTGTACTTTTTTATGTGCTCTGAATATCTGTAATGTGCACAAAAAATATATAATGCATTAAAGTTTAATAGACATCAAAGTGTGTGAACTTTAATACAATTTAAATGTATTGGAAGTACATTAAAACAATATTTCAAATATGCTCTAAATGTAATTCATGGAGTATTAAAAGCACATGTTAAATGTATTTTTAAGAAATACACTTAAATTGCACTTCACAAGTTCACGCTTCCTTATGAGTAAGTAAAAGCAAATTTGGCGTGCTGTCCAGGGAGCGTGCCGGGAGGACAGCAGGCTCCGAACCCTAGTAATTTGAACCCTAGCGAGGGCAAGGGTTTGGTGTCCGGCTCGATCTCCGACTGCCCCCCCGAGAGGAAGTCATGGTGCTAAGGAGGAGTCGGGGGGGGGATTTGCAAAAGCAAGATGCGAATGAAGGGGAAATGTGGTTATTTATAGTGCTTGGGAAAGATTTGATTGGGTGTTCGTAACGAGGAGATTGATACAAGATACAAATATATATGAAAACATTTTTTAAAATGTTTATGTTTTATTCATTCCATGTTTTTTAAAACAATTTTTAAAAAAACATTTGTAATAAAATACATCAGTTGGTATCATTACAGTTAGAAATGTTACAGTAATTTCTGTTTCTGAATAAATTATGTGTATAATCTCAAAAGAAACACTGATTTGTTTTGTATGCCTGAGTTCCAGCCCAAGAATGAACGACACTAAAAACAAATAAAACATCATAAAAATAAACATTTAAATATATGACTTACACAACCACTGCATCAAAAGCATTTTTCTGTTTTAAAAATGCTTTGCTGGAACTGAAAAAAAAAAAAAAATCAATGATTTGTAAAGTAAAGGAATGATGTAGAATAAGAATCACTGCAAGGCTAAGGCCTCTGCAACACGCTTCCATTCAACAGTTGAGGCATGAGGTTTTGTTCAAATACTTAAAAAAAAGAGTCTTAGATCAAGATTGAAGCCCATGAACTTAATTTCATTAGCTGCTAATACCACAGAATATAAATAGGAAGGAAATCTGAATTGTGATCCTATGGTTATTGAGAGATGTGTGTAAAAGGCAACTGTTTTCAAAAAGCCTTCAAATTTTGGTGAGCAAAGAAATAAAAAAATTAATTCAATCCACGTGAAGATGAAGAAATGCTGTGATATGTCCTGGTTAAATCATGTTAATATCTGTGTGTTCTGTCATCATCTTGTCGAAAGTATGGGTTGTGGGCGCCACCGTTTTCCACTCCTCTCCCACCGTATGTTGGGGGAATTTGACCCCTATAGCTCATGACGTCATCGTAATCATTGTAGCGCTACAAATACAAATACTATTTTTAAATACTTGCAGATGCTTTATTAATAAATGTGATTTTCTGACATTTTATTTAGATCATGCACAATTTATGTGGGCTGTAATAAGCTTTGTGAGTAGCGTTGTAGTTGTGGTCTTACTGCTTTGCTCTCTGGGCGATCTCTTGTCACCAGTGCCTGGTTACTCCCACTGTTGGTCATCTCTAGAGTGTTAGACTTCCAGCTAGCATCAGGGTTGGCCCGAGGAATCCTGGGAACTCCAGTAGGTTTATGTAATTCCTTATTGCCATAGCTTGAGCTAAAGTCTACCTGGGATGAGATTTCCTTTTCATTCCTACAATCATACATTGACACACAGACAAAAAATTGTATTTTAAACCCATAGAATGTTTATGTAAATAGGTATAGAAAGTGTGTTGTGGATCCTCACCTGCAGTTTACGACTATCAAGGCCACAATAAAGATGATCAGCAATGCACCCAGCACAGTGGACACCACGACCACAACCAAAAGATACGCTGCAATGACAATTTTCATTACACAGATGAATAAATATTCCTTCAAAGTAACATAACAGTGAAGATAAGCTAGATTAAGATGATGGTGAAGGGTCGACTTACGATCATTGCAGTTAAATCCAGCAAAGCCAAAAGGACACCTAAAATATCAAAACATCTCTCAGTGATTCCATCGAACCCTAACACTCATAACACACATATGACATCATTTTATACATGTTTTTGCCCTATAAAATGTAAATACAGGGAACTTCTTTAAGGTGCTATTTCAGCCTAATCTAGAAAGTTACTTTTTCCGTTACTTATGTATTGCAGTTCATTAAGTCATATTTAATAATATTTGACTTAAATAAAACCACTTAATATAGGCCGGATGTTACAGACCTATTACTTACATTTACGGGTCATTTTTAGTTAATGGGTGGGTTTAATGAGTATGTTATATGTACAATGGAGGACTTATAGTGGGCTCTGGGACAACATATATTGTTTATGAAATAATAATGAAATGTTCATATAGAATCATTAGGACTTTTAAAGAAATCATGCAAGAGCATACTTTTTACAGCTGTGTTCACCAACTGCCATTTCTCCATTTGGACAAGCTGTAAAAAGATGGGAGCACAAAATTTATGAGCAGCAGTTTGAATGTTTTGAAGTTGTGCATAACAGTGTGCAAAAAAAAATAAATAATAATAATACTTACGACGGCATGAAAAACTTGTGAATTGAGACCTGATGTACCCTTTTATGCAAATACAGCTTACAGCACCACTAACCCCTGGTTCCAGACAATTGGTGGTGGTTTTGTCACAAATGTCAGTGTCACACACACTGCCTCCTGTGAATTGAAAGTATAAATTAACATGTTTTAATGTATGCTTCTTTCTAAAGTCTGAAATTGTTCAAAATTACTGCAAAAAAATAAGTAAAAAGAAGCCCCAGATGTACCAGTAAAATGTCCTGCATCTGTAAAATTGCCATCATTAATTGCTTTAACAATCGTTTCTTCAACAGTCTGTGATGTGGCACTGGATGACAAGTCATACAAATTCTGCACATCTGCAATTATACTGCCAGATCTGTTAAAAGGAAATTATACAAAGCACACAACACAATTTTAAATTAAATAATTCCTGTGGGGAAGCAAAATGCTGTTAAGGGATTTAGTCAATTAACCTTTAGCAATAGGGACAAATTAAAGCTGTTCTATTTATTCTCATCATTATTTTTTACAATATAAATTCAACAATGTGTAAAACAACACTAAAATATGTCTTTGAATTTGTTAAATTCACAGGTTCATTTTTAAAGAAAAGGCTATTATAGGTGATTATAAGTATATTATAAGTGATACTCACCTTAGCCCCAAAACGGTGGAATTAATGTAGCTACTGTCATCACCCAGGATTTTTCTGAGCTGTATTTGGGTTAAGCAAAGCAATGCTTTTTTTACATCCTCTGTTACTTATTCACCACCATTTATTTACATCACTCATCCTTTACTATGTAAAAATGGAAAATATTGCTGGACATGCTGCTATACAGTTTATTAGTTAGGACTGAATGTATACACAAATTGAAAAGAATATTCAGTCTCTTACCACTTGCTCAATTTCACTTGCTGTGTCAAAAAACTCTTTAGTCGTTCTGTCAGCCATTTTTGCATCAAATGTCCTTACCAGAGTTAAATTACCAGGGAAGACCTTTCCTGCTATTAAAAAAATAAAATAAAATTCTTTAAAATAAGTAAATGTCTCTATTGATATTCTCGAACCACAGGAAATCGGATAATGGCAGTTAGATTTGTAAGGTTATTTAAAAAAGTAAGCTTAATATCTAGACCCCAGGCAACTTAGTGTCTGCGTTAGCATATTATTGTGTGTCACACATCTGCACTTATGTTCTGATGATTCAAAACTGAGCCAGTCATACTTTGAATACACCCGCCCGTTTCTGAGTAGACCAGCCCAGATCGACAGATGCAAACAAACGAGCCCCCAAACCGTGCTTCGCAGGTACTGTCTCCAACACAACGACTTGAAGCACAGGGATCTTGAAATGAACAAACATGGTTACATTTTAAATATGTGTAAACATTAGAAGATCTTTGCCAGCAGTGATTAAAAAAAAAATCTGTAAATTGCATAATATTTTCTAAAATCATGTTGTCCTCCTTCACCCTGATGTTACTTTAGATTGTAGCTTACCCTTAGCAAGTTAACAGAGTAGCAATATCTGCTTTGTAACAAAATGGATGTCTTAAATTCATTAGTTAATTCAGTTCACAGTTTTGTTCTGAATTATTAGTTCACAGATCGATATAATTAGGCTCCTGGGCTTAACCCATTGACTTTAATGATTTAAATTAAGGTAAATAAAGTTATTTGGGCCACTTTATGAAATTTAATGATTTTTTTTTTCTTTCTCTTTTTTTTTTTCTTCAAAGTTCAAAGGTTTCGGTCCCCATCCACTGTAGTGACAGTGGATTACCTGCATATTGTTGGAATTTTTTTTTTTGGTCCACAGATAAAAATCCTACCGGATTGTAAATATGGTGAGTAAGTGATGACATGACAATTGATGACTTCCTCTTATGAAGAAAAGTTATTAAGAAGCCTTTGGGCCTGCTGGTGTGATTTAGGACAATAAAGGTGGGAGTACCTTGTGTCGTAGTAGTTGGAGTGGCTGAAGTTCTGCTGATAGTAGTATTGTCTGTAGAATTAGTTGTTGCGTCTGTTTTAAACGTACCAGTAGTCGTCTCCTCAGAAGCTGTGGGCAAAGGTTTTAAGTTAGGGCAGGATGCAGAAAAGACCTTTTGACTGTATTTACATTATCACACTTTTTACACAGCTTCTCTTCAAGTAAATATGTGAACAAGGATATTTATATATGTATTTAAATACACGCTCATACATAATATATATATATTACACATATTTTATTTATGTGTGTGTGTGTGTGTGTGTATGTGTGTGTGTGTGTGTGTGTGTGTATTTATATACATACACAGTGCACATACATATATTATGTAAACACAAACATTTATTTTGGATAAAATTAATTGTGACAGTCCTACAAAATGCTTAAAAGTAGTGCTTTTTCAGTTACATGTATGTGTGCACTGATATATGGCATTGCCTCAGAACACAACAAATATTACGAAATATAAAGTTACTATGTAGCCTTTAGGCCTGCTGGTGTAGGACTACTGGTAGGAGTACCTTGTGTCATAATGGTTGTGCTGGCAGAAGTATCGTCTGTGGCAAAAGTACCAGTTTCCACAGGAGCTGTGGGGAAAGGTTGTATGTTAGGAAAAGTTGTGATCAGTCTTATATCATCCTAAAGGGGCATGTTTTTATAGTGACCAGAAGGCGTTGTCTTCGATTCACTTGTAGTGATGATATAACGTGGCCACAACATATTCATTTGTGGGAAGGTCATATTATGTCGAGATTATGTTTTATTATATCATATTATGTTTTGTTGAGGTAATGACATCCTTATATGGTGGCCTCGAGATGCAATGTTGAAGGAACAACATACATTATTATTATAATTAATAATAATATACAAATATGAAATGTTTAATATTGAAGTGCTTGAATATTGAAGTGCTTGATTTTTGTGTTAATGAAAAGCATCAGAAAGGACGTATAATATGTTTAACAAGACAAAGAATAATATGTTAACTGAAAACAGTGATACATTAGCATAACTTTTCTCTAAACTTCTATTAGATGGGAAAATTGCCACTGACAAAATCCACATGCACAAAATACCAAACACCCATTAATCCAGTATAATCTATTTGCATGATGAAACTACCTCTTTGTTTTTCATAAAACCATTATATGATCTAATGTGTATCTGACAGACAGATTCAGCTTATTTGAATCACGTAAGTTTGGGAGCCTTATCACACCTTGCACTCATATCAGTGGAAAATAGTCTTTGGAAATCCAATGAAAATGGTATGGACTTTGTAGGCAATAAAATTTCAACAGTTACTTAGCAAAGTTCACATGCCAATTTCCCATCTACAAGGAAGAGCCAGCTCAAAGTTAACTTCCTCAAATTAATCAGTAATAGACAAGGTCTAGCCAAATGAGCAATCAAAAAAGCACACATTCACTATAATAATATAGAGAATATATGTAATATTGAATTATTAAGGACAACTTCTGCTTATGATTAAAAGTTACTTTGCAGACTTTAGGCCTGATGGTGGGGTTCCTGGTTATAGAGATGAATACCTGTAGTGACTGTGGAGCCATCAGCTGTGGAAGTGCTTGGTTCATCTGTAGCAGCTGTGGCGGAGATTTTTGTGTTAATGAAAAGCATCAGAAAGGATATATAATATGTTTAACAAGACAAAGAAGAATATGTTATCTGAAAACAGTGATACATTAGCATAACTGTTCTCTAAACTTCTATTAGATGGGAAAATTGCCACTGACAAATCCACACAACACACGCACAAAACACCAAATATGATCCATTTTGCATGATGAAACGAGTTTTTCATAAAACCATTCTATGATATAATGTGTATTTGACAGACAGATTCAGCTTATTTGAATCAAATAAGTTTTGGGGCCGTATCACACCATACACTCATATCAGTGGAAATTAGTCTTTGGAAATTCAATAAAAATGGTATGGACTTTGTAAGCAATAAAATTTCAACAGTTACTCAGACACTGATGAAAATAGCACATGCCACATTTCCCATCTACAAGGAAGAGCCAGCTCAAGGTTAACTTCAACAAATTAATCAGTAATAGACAATGCCTAACCACAGGAGTAAAAAAAACAACAAAAGAAAAACACACATTCACATAATATACATAACAATGTTTTGAATTGTGTACCAAACAATAAATAAAACACAGCAAATATTAGCATGTCATTATAAGGTAGTCCCAACAAGCCCTGCTTTTTAATAAATAAAAATCAAGACAATTAAAATCTGATCCTGTCTTTACAAACTTGAGGGTGAAGGCTAACACCTCACCATCCCTCATTGATGACTTAGAAAAGTTAGGAATACATTTTTAAGCACACTGATCGAAATCTCAAATAAACGGTTTACTTAACTGGCCGAAATTCAGACAAATAACAGACAAATCCAGTGTTGATTTAAAATTATTAATTAGCCAATTCAATGACGCAATGATGTTATATGTATATATATGATGTATATATATACACACATATATATAAAAGGGTCAAACGATCCATAGCTAATTGTTCTTCTAAATCCATTATCTAAACTTACAAATCTTTTAAGTTAACACACACAAAAAGATGAATAATTAAGCTAACCCAAGTAATCATATATGTTCTGTCAGAATAACAAAACATTAACAACATGCTAAAATTATTTACGACAACAGTCTTTTAAAACATTACAGCAGCTAAGACAATTTGCATGCATGATTTAAGAATCCAGAGTGTCCAATAAAAAAAAAAAAATTCTAAAACGACCAATAAATTAACTTTTGACTTTTTTTGTTCAGCTAAATTTGACATCCCTTCCAAATTTCTATATTTCAGCATTTATTATAGAAAAGAAATACACTTACATTGTGCAGCCGTTGCCACCACTAAGCAGAAGATCAGTAGGGTCTTTAGTGGAATATTCATTTTCAATTTCCGAATGGCAGGCCAGTACTTATTGTACGAAAGAAGACTCTGTATAGAGAAAAAAGCAGATTCCCTGGTGAAGGGTTGTCTGGCACCGCTGTGCGTTCAGTGATTAGAAGGTGTTAGGTAGACCAGTTTAAAACCAGCGATCAAGGTTGAGCGCTAAAGATGAATGACGTAGTTTGACGTCGACGGCAAAGTCACGCCTCCCGGAAGAGGAATACAGGTGATGTACAGGGAAGTTAGTTGACCAAAAATGTTTAAATATTAATATTTAAATACGCTGCGCATGGGTTGGTGGATCACGGCAGATGCCTGTCACTGACTGACGTGTAAGTTTCACGTATGAGGAGGCTAAACCGTGACCGCTACACGTTTTTCAAAGCGGACCAACGTGATAATGTCACGTCCTGGCGTTATACTAGGTTGTGGGGTGTAAATAACCGTGAACAGTACGTAATTGACTTGTGCTCAGCTCATAAATTGCAAAGAGTTAGGCTATATGCAACACATATCTAAGTGGACAAAATATATAAATATCAATTTAACTTTTATATTCAAAGGTCAGTTAAGTCCTTCACTTAATTAATGACCCATGACATCATAGCAAGTCATGTGGGTTACCCCATAGACCTATGGGTTACACACTTAACCAGGGTCAAACCTCTGGAGACAACATTTTGTATTTCATAAAACAAATTATTAGATTAGGCATAGCCTATGCAGATAAAATATTTTCCAACCCACTGATTAATTGTGGGACCTTGATAAGAACATGAACAAAGGTTTCTCTTAAATAATAACCAGTTATAACATATATTAATGGTACTGTTCTTTGGTGAAAAATCATGTCTGTCTAACACTGTCTAGCTACAGTACATTCTAAATAATAGGGGAAAAAGAAAAAGTAAATCTGAACTGCAAGCAGAAAACAATAAATAAATTGTGGAATCTAAAACCAGTTAGAATTGGGGAGGGGGAATACCTTGGATCACATACCTTGATTACATATCCAAATTGTACAAAATAGCTTACAGAAAATTTACACACACACACACACACAAACACACAGCCTATAAAAACACTTAGTGCAACAATGATACTCATTTCACCAATCATCATATTCAAATAACATTATACAATAGTTTGTGACAAATGGTTGGTCAGACTGAATCATAGTCATAAAAGTTTAAAGTCAAATAAAAAGTTAAGGAGTTCCTTTACCCTCTTCTGGGACGTGCTAAAATCACACAGGTCACACATGAGTCAGTGAGAGAACATCTGAATGAAACATATTCATTTAGGACTAATTATAAAGAAATTGTAACTGACAACTGCACATTCATTATTTATGTTTTGATTATGAGAATATTATGAGTATAAGTATAATTATTATAAAGAGAATCTCACTAAATCTTGCTGTTTACCAAAACCTTCTCAATAAACAGCACACAGTAAAATATAATAATACTGACTATTACAATTTTTGACCAGAGTTCAAGTCATAACAGTCAGGCCTGGTTTACTGGAAATTGAAACTGTCCTGTTGCTAAGTCACTGGCTGCATTTACTTGAAGTTTAACCCATCCTTTAGAGCAGTGTTTCCCAACTCTGTTCCTGGAGGCACACCAACAGTGCACATTTTGGATGTCTCCCTTATCTGACCAATATATTTCTGGTCGTGGAGTCTCTACTAATGAGCTGATCAGTTGATTCAGGTGTGTTTGATTAGGAAAACTTGGAAAATGTGTAGTGTTGGAGTGCCTTCAGGAACAGGGTTGGGAAACACTGCTTTAGAGATGGCAAATAAAGAACTTACCGTCAGTACAATAAAGTACTTACAGCCATTGTGCATCTGATATGTTTTGATTAACATACATGGATGACTCACACTGTTTTTTTTGTTGTTTTTTTTTAAAAGGTTAAATTATGATCAATAAGGAAACTTTTATTTATCGGTTTCACAGCAACATAAAACATTCCAGTATGATCTCCTAAAACAAAGCCCTTTGTGCTGTAATTTATATATGTCTATTTTCCACAATATGGGCTACAAAAAAGGTGTCTTCATGAAAATATTAATCAAAAATAGATTCTATTTTTACATTTAAGGTATACTATGTGCTGATGTCTATTTTATACTTATGCTGTCAGAACAAATACATTTACATTTCAAAAAAGGTCTAATGCAAGCTTACTTAAACTATGAAACTAAAAATGAGAAGGCACTGATGTTTACTCGTGTAAAGTATTCATCACATTTGGCAAAAACAGAACATGTCTGTTCCACATTGGATAAATAAATGGTACATTTATAAATGGTAACCTTGTTTTGATCTAGTACCATTTTGTTGAGTCAAGGAAACTATATAAAAGGCTTAATTTTGCTGCCACCTGGTGGTAAATAACGATTTAGTAAACCATATGTGTCTTTTGCAAATTGTTTTGAAAATAAATTTAGTAAAACTAATTAAAAATACACATTACGTATTGAATTAAATAACCAAAACAATATAGTAAATGGTAAAGCAACTATTTTACACTAAAATGTTGTGCATAATTCAAACCATTCGTTAAAATATTAAAATAGAAAAAACAAAAACACACCAAAAAACTATTGCTGTCAAATGATTAATCGCGATTAATCACATCCAAAATAAAAGTTTTTCTTTGCATAATGTTTGTATGTGCTGTGTATATTTAATAAGGATATATAAATACAAACACATGCATGTATATATTTAATAAAAAATATGTTATGTTTATATATTAAATATATTTAGATATAAAATATAAGAAATGTATAAATGCATTTACAATTTAAATACATTCAAAATATATACTGTACGTGTGTTTTAATATAAACATAATAAACAAACACAGCATAATCGCATATATATTGTAAAGAAAAACTTTTATTTTGGATGCGATTAATTACGAATAAAAAAAAACTCTTTCGGTTTCTAATTTGTCATTAGCTTATCCACTTTCCTTTTACATGCCTCTATCTTCCTGTAACATACCCTTCTATAAATCTTTTAAACACATTCCAGGGAAATTGTATGGATTTTTTCCCACATACTTTCATAACCTCAATATCATTACTGACAGTTGAGTAAACAGAGCATGGGGCTTATTTCCTGCTGTATCAGCTGGGCTAATGTTACCCCAAACCTTATCTGGACAAATGTTAAAATAGGTTTGTTTTATAACAAAAGGTTTTTATTGGCTTACCTAATCATTTATAAAGTCATCTGACATGTACAGCCTTGTGACAAAAATCTGACTGAAGTCGGGACATTATATGCTACAAACATTTGGTGCAATGGTGATCAGAGGATAGCCATAAAAACAACGAAAAAAAAACAAAACAAAACAAAAAAAAACACTTCATATCATGCATCAGAAAAAGCAAAAACATGTTTAGTGTTTTTGTACATTTTTGTAAACAAAGTCTCTCTAGAAATCATATCAAAACACATGGCAAGAGACAAAAACAAGGGAGGAAATGAGACAAATCATGAAAGTCTAGGTATTACTCTAAAATGAAACACTGCTTGGCATCACTGCTTAACAGGAAATAAAAAAAAGAAGGTACATTTGTATTCCAACAAATCAGTTTTATCTGTAAACACAGGTGGCATTATATGATTCTACAATAAGCTGACACATACTACAATATTTCCACTACATGAAACATGTCCCTGGTTTTCTCATTTTTACAATGATATGAGGTATATTAAGGTCAATCCTATTCTCCACGCCACTCTTTTTTCCTTTTTTTTTTTCATTCTATAAAAGCATGGAACGAGTTTGGAGTGCAGCATTCAGACTTTGTTCTTGACACCATCACAGCAATGGCATTTCTCTGGGACAGGTATCCGTAAAAGGCAAAGGGGAAAAAACAGGGCAAGATCACAGAAAGGCATCACAACACAGTGTTGCTGCATGGGCCAAAAAACAGGAAGACAAAGCAGCCTACCACTCTTTCCAAGGGCATCAAAAATTGCATTGTGAAGAAAACACCTCGTCTCAACATGAAGTCTTTCCCTAATTCACTACTCAATAAAAACACAGGTATAGCTCCTTCCGATTCACTGGGTCCTTCTCCCTGCAACAATGTAAAAGGGAAGCTTGCAATTCTGTCAGGCATTAAATTCAAAACTACACAAGAGGTAGAACTCCAATTGTTGCTGCTCAGCCCAAGTCAAATAATCATGATACCCGAACACCTTCAGAGCAAAAATGCTTCAGAGAAGCTCACAACTAAAAGTGGCATTAATGTCCAATAACAGTGTTTTTAATCAAAGGAACAAAATATCGCCTATACCCCCAATGAATATTCAAAAATGCCCTTTGTTATGGCAGATTTGCCCCCCCCCCCCCAAAAAAAAGAAATAAAAATAAAAATCACAGCTTTCTTCATCAAAATAGTTTTGTGTGTCCTGAATCTGAATTCTTGCTTTCAGTGGTTTATAAAAGTGCTTATTTGATTCCTTGAGAGATCAAAGTGATGTCAGCTGACAAAAAAATAAAGGGTTAAAGAAGGGGCTAAGAATTACTGCTCACCCTGAGACAATAGTCATGTAGCTACAAATAAATATCTACATACACTTGGATGTTTCTATCTGCCTACGTGCCTACCAGTATGCTTTTGTGTGTTTTAAACATGGCCCTAAGGGATGAAAGTGTTTTCACACTGATAATAGAAGTACCATAAACTTTACAAATGCACAAGAAGTGGAAAGAGTCTCCAGTGCCATACCACTGAACACGCAGATTGGCTTTGTCTTTTTCTCAAAGGAATTTCTAAAACAAGAATCTTCAAGGTCATTTCAAAAGTACACCTGTAAAAAATGGGTGCTAGTGCACCTTATTAAAAAACAAACAAACAAAAAAAAATTACTGCTTTTTCCTGAGTAATACTTTAGATCATTGTAACAGACAATACATTTTTTGCCATTGAATACTGGGCCACTCCCTGACATCTGTTATTACTGTAAAACATCTTTCATTTTTAAGTTATTCTTACAAATGGACTATGATTGCTAAGACATACAAGATTTTTGAAAAAGTCCTTCGCTAGCCTCTAATTTCACCGGAAATTTAATTTAAATCTAGTTTTATCTCACCACTACGTTAATAAAATAAAATGACTAAAACACATTAAAAGGAAGAATGTGAAAAATTGCATTTGAGGTCTGGCACTGACCTTCCCTGGTAACGTCTTCTATTGACATTTAATGGCAGTGTATTAAAGTTTTAATCAGCGAGGAGGGGGAAGCATTGGAGACAGTCCTCATCCCACATAACAGGGTCAGGTGTGCTCCCTTAACCTTTACCTGTAACTTTGGCTTGTGGGGGTTTTGGATCCTGAGCTAGCTGGCTCGTTGACATCTGCTAACAGACTAGTATACCCTGAGAATTCAGACACGGGAGTCCGCTGTATCCTATGGTCGACCTCCGCTACACCCACTCGTGGGTCGCCACCATAACCAAGTGGGGTTTGGCGACCAGACTTGAATTGAGACCCAAAGGCTTGGGCGAAGTTCTCTATCTGGTAGGTGGAACGCATGTCCACTTCCTTAGATGGCTCCAGGGCAGTGAGGTCAGGGTAGACGGAGCCATTAGACGAGCCACCACCGGTGCCATTCCCGTTGTTGCTGCTGTTGACCGAAGAGCCACTGTTCTTGGACTGTTGGTCTTTTTGGCCACCATTGGTCAGCTCCTGAGTTGCAAGAGGGTATGATGGTGAGTGCTGCTTCTCCAGCTGGTCGGTCAGCTCTTGAGATGGGGTAAGCTGCTGGTGAGGAGCAGGCTCCAGACTGCTGAGATGAAAGGCCTGTTGAGAGGATGGTGAGGCATGGGAAGGTGATGGAGAACCTACCAGCATCCCGAAATGGGACTTGCTTAGGGATGTTGAGGAGGAAGGTGCAAGAGGGGAGGAAACAGGCTGTCCGAATCCACACTCCAATGGTGAAGTGGTGTAGATGTTTTTATCTGGGAAGAGTGTGCTAGCAGGGCTGCTGCTAGATGACAACAGGGTTGGGTAGGGTCCGGATGGGCCCAAAATAAAGTTGCTGCTATGGCTGGTTCTCTCCAGGGTCTGGAGCAAGAACTTTGAGTACTCGTTCATCACCCCATTTTTGTCTCCAGAGCCGGGAGATCCCTCATCTTGACCCATTTCAGAGGTGGCTGAAGCTGGATGCAATTCCACGTGGTGTGAATCTTGCAGATCGAATGTCACATCGTGGTGAGAGCCATCAGATTTGTGGCTGTAGTGGTCCAGCAGGCTTTGCAGCACCTCATCTGGGATCCCGGATTTGTCATGCTTGTCAACGCTTATCAAAGGCGAGGTGTCAAGCAAGGCCAATGTAGGTTCTCCAATGCCACCCTGGATTACTGTCGGCTGTGGAAGGTGGACAGAGCTGAAGTCTGCAGCACTGTTAGCAGCATGGAGGTACCGTCTCTTTTTCAAAAACTGCATGGCATCATCATAATTGCTGCTGGTTCCTCCTTGTTTGGGTCCACTGGATGTTTGGAGGAGCCCGAGACCATCCATATTGCCAGCTCCAGACATGTCAAGGGAGCCTGGCTTCTGCGTTAGCAGCTTCTGCTCATGGTTGACCTCCTCCATAGAACCCACACCCTTGTCATTTCCCTTGCGGCCACCTTTTTTAAAGACAAGCTTGGGTGTGCGTCCATGCTGGTTGTCCATGCTGGTCTCATCCAGAGCCCCGGAAGATGATGCCCCTGACCCACTTGGGACGTTCAAGGCATAGTCTTGTGGGCCGAGTCCTTGTGCCATGTGCACTCCTCCTCCCGCTGCTCCTTTCTTTCTTCGTCGCTCTCCACCATCACTGCTACTTTTGGATTTGCCCCTCTTGCGGGATGGGGCACCAGTGTTTCCCTGAGTGAGTAGGTAGCTACCTTGACCAATGTCCTCATCATCTCCAAGGTCCAGCATGCCTGGGTCCAGACCTTTTTTTATGGCTTCTCCACAGGTTCTCTTGTGCTTTAGTAATCGATCCGTGCGTGAAAAATACTAGGGGTAAATAAATAGCGTTAGAGATGCTCATTATTTTGTTTATATTAGTGAACTTGTTAAAGAGAACATTGGGTCGGTCTCAATCCTCAAATTGATACTTTTTAATTTCCTCACTCTTCCATCCTCTAGACCAGGGGTAGGCAACGTCGGTCCTGGAGTGCCACTGTCCTGCAGAGTTTAGCTCCAACCCTAATAAAACACACCTGCTTGGAACCCTAGTCATACTGAAGACCTTAATTAGCTTGTGACTAGGGCTCCAAGAAGGTGAGTTTTTTTGATGGTTGGAGCTAAACTCTGTAGGACATCGGCACTCCAGGACCGACGTTGCCTACCTCTGCTCTAGACATTGACTCAGATATAGACCAAAGTTAGGCATTTTGAAGGCTCAATTTTACACTTTATTTTTAATGTAAGAGTGGGCACAGCCATTTTACTTGTTTGTGTAAGGATTCCCAGTGTCATTCACTTCTAGACATTTAATATACACAAAAACATTCTAATATCCCACTCAATGCAAACTGGTAACTGTTACATTTTTGTTTACTGTCATAAACACCATCCGCTGCACTTATTCCCATTATTCCAGGCTATACATCTCTAGCAGCTAATTAAATATTAATTAGGGCTGTGTATTGGCAAGGGCCTCACGATACGATAGGTATGACGATACATGGGTCACGATACGATAAATCGCGATACATTGTGATACAATACATATTGTGATATATTGCAATAGTTTGTATTAGTATGTGTGTCACATTATATTGAC
>JAUMHQ010000013.1:1673785-1686042 GCA_032361165.1 Enteromius paludinosus | reverse complement strand
GCAACCGTAGTATAAGCGGAATAATTGACTCCGGACCGTTGAATTATTAGAAAAATAATGCACACCCGAGGTGTAACTGCACACCCGCTTCTCGTCTTGGCCGCATCACCACCTCGGGTGTGCATTATTTTTCTCATAATTCAACGGCCTGTCGTCAATTATTCCTTACTTAATTTATCAATTAACGTCTATTAACTAAATCAAATAAATATTTGGTATTACAGCTTTTGATAAAACAGCTTCTGTTCTGAGGTACACTTGCCCAGAGTTTTTCAGGTAGCTTTCCAGGTCGGTTTCTTGAAGCAGCGACGTTACCACAGTTCTTCTGGATTTAGTCTATCTCAGTTTGTTCTGTTACTTCATGTCATTCCAGACAGACTGGATGATGATCAGATCAGATCTCTTTGTGGAGCACTGGCTGTTATCAGACTCCTTGTGCAGACAATAATCTCACTGCATTATTACAATTAATGACAAAAATAATGTTTGGAAATGTAAAGTGAAATTTCCAACTGACACGCTACCGTAAAACATAGATATTACAAACCTAAAACCATTTTTTGTTGGTGAAAATACTAGTTTACACAGTACTGTATATGTCAGGTATTTTTGACCCCTGTTCTGTCTGTGGGTGTGTAGTTGACACTTTAGGACACAGCTGTGACTGTCTTACTATACTTAAACAAAAATAACATTTAATTTTCATGACCTCATACTCGTACTTTTAAAAATAATTGTAAATTATGTTACTGTAGATCAGAGTAGATTACTACATCCTGCACAACACCCACATACATCCCTTAAGGTCTGGCCAATTGAATCATTCAAACTGTGTTCGGTGCTGATTTTTGGGCCATGTTTGTGCTTTGACCTGATTTGCATAATTCCTTCAGTGAATCCAATACCACAACAGCACAGGCAGCGTGTGCAAATAAACATTACTATCAGCACAATTAATTTTTAGTTCACCCATGTGCACCACAAGCTGAGATCTTTATCTAAAAATTCCCTGAGGTGCATGTTAAGATTAAATGTAGTATTACAAACTCAAAAAAAATGAAAGAGAAATTGTGAATGTGCCTTAACTGCTTATCTAACCATGTGTTTGCTTTAGTCTCGTCAAACCCCCGAGGGAGAGTTTCTACCGTTGGATCAGCGGGAATTGGATGTGGGATTTGGAACGGGTGCTGACCAACTTTTTCTTGTGTCTCCCCTCACAATATGTCATGAGATCAATTCCAATAGCCCCTTTTTTGACCTGTCTCAGCGCTCCCTCATGAATGAGCAATTTGAGATTGTTGTCATCCTAGAAGGCATTGTAGAAACTACAGGTTAGTATCAGACGTGTTAATTCACTCACACACACACACACACATGAACATGTTCATGAAAATGTTTCCGTTTGTTAGAGAGTTAACTGCATCTTAAAACATTTAGAATAATGTGAATAACTTTTATTGGGAATTGCAATGCTGAGTATTACATGCACAACAATACACTGGTTACTATCAAAAGTTAATTATTTTGGATGCTGTCAAGCAATTTGTGTTTAGCAATTATGCTGTATTCATATATTCTGTTTCTGTCTTTTCATTCTTATATGAAAATATGGCTTTCCTTTAAGGCATGACATGCCAGGCACGAACTTCTTACACAGAGGACGAGGTTCTGTGGGGTCACCGTTTCCTCCCTGTCATGTCACTGGAGGAGGGATTCTTCAGGGTGGATTATTCTCAGTTTCACAACACTTTTGAGGTGCCCACTCCTCCATTTAGTGTGAAGGAGCAAGATGAAAAATCCTCCCTGCCCTCTCCTGGTCCTGTTCTCTCACCCACATTGCTTGATTGTCGCAATCGAAGAGAGCGCATCTTCTCGTTTGATGGGGTTCCACGCACAGAAGAACCTGGGTCCAAAATACCCAGCAAACTCCAGCGTATGAGCTCTAAGAATGGAAAAGAAATCCTTAAAACTGAAAGCACGCAGCCAACAGAAAAGGCCTCCAGCACGGGTGACCTTCCCCTCAGGGTGCAGCGACTTGGATCCCTGGTGGGTCAAGGGGAGGTGGAAAATCAGCTCCAGCTCAAACCTCTTAAGCTGGGTTCAGAGGCCCACACCCAGTCAGCAGGAGAACTGGAGCATCACAGACTAGTTTCAATACCTGCTCCGGTCCCCGGGCCAAGCCTTAGTCCATTGCCTGCATCCAGTGGCCGACCAGAGGACAACCTCCCACCAAAATTACGCAGAATGAATGCAGACCACTAAATGAGTCTTTATTTCTCACACAGAGATGAACATTGAGGCTTAGGAGGTAGAGATAATTCTCAATATTATTTAATATTGAAAGATATTTATTTAAAAATTACTATAATGTGATTCTTCTTCTCTATGCTTATGGAAGAGCCACGTCCTTACAATGAAACTCCCTGCTTTGCCCTCAATAATAAAAGTATTGTAGATTTTCTGAATTCAGTTTGAATTCAAATAAGCTTCAGCAACTTTTAAACAATTAAGCACCTTTATAGTATGAACAAGCATTTATTTATACAATATAAGTTATTTATTAAGTATTTATTTAGAGAAATGTTTAATGACGTACCGCTTTAAATGTGTAAGGCTTTTTGTCAAATTTCTGTCAGCAATATTATATATTTTAAAATTCATATTTATTGCAATCATTGCTATGAGAAAAACTGGTAGCCTATGTTAACTATTGTCATCCTTCAATACAGAAAGTATGGAAATAACTTAATTTATTTGGCAAAACCTTTTTTTTTTTTTTTTTTAATTACTTTGCTTTTGAATCAACAATTCTGTTTCTTTAAATAGTTTCATTATTCATTCTATGAAACAGTACAATAAAAATTTCTTGGAAATAATTATTTTGGTGTTCATGAGCATTTACAAGTATGTCAGTTATATTGTCCAGGAAAGCTAACCATGAAACATTTAGTGTGTAACTGAAACTTTCAATCAGGAAATTTGCATTAGATCCCATCTGTGTTCAGAGCCAGAGACCTGTGCATCTTCTAAAGCTAACACTAATTATTATCTCCTTGGAAACCTTGTGTTCTTTACCTCGGGCAGTGGGCGGAAATGAAAGTAACTGAATTTGCCTCCAAGAAAGAATAACTCAGTAGAGGGACATGCCATAAACTGCCATTACTCTCAATTAGATGCATGGAGCCCCTCTCAAATTGTTAATTTCCCCTGCAATTCATTTTTAAGGAAACACAGCAGAAGCTGGAAAAGTGAACGTACAGTTTATCCTGGCTGTCAGTGCATTTTATTCCCAATAAACCAAACCGTAAGAAAAAAAATGAGGAAGAATTTCCTAATTCAGTCAGTGTCAACATAAATCAGTTTATATATTATATCTTTATGGAATGGAGATGACAAAATGCACTTGAACATCTAATTTATTAGTGAATAAATCGGCAGACTCTGAACCCTAAGTGGGGTTTAGTGGTTCATGTCCGGCTCGATCTCCGCATGCCCCGCTGAGGAAGACGTGGAGTTATGAGGAGAAGGGGAGGTGGAGGGGTGCATGAAAGCGATATGCGAATGTAAGGCAAACTGTTTTATTTATAGTAGGAAGATTATGATTGGCGGTTGCGAACAAGGTGATTAATTCGTGATGCGGTGCCAGCCGTGATGAATTCTTCCAGCGCTCCTCCTGAAACTATGTTATTATCAAAACATTCACTAAAATTTCCTTATAAAAATAAAAGAAGCAATTCAACGTCTATTTCAACTGAATACCATGAGTCTGTGTGTAAATTATCCAATCACTTGCTTAGGGTCATGAAGCAGATGACCAGACAAAGTGCTTTTCATTATGATGGAGCTGACCCTCAGTCTGATGGAAAGGTTATTTTCCTCTGTTTGACCGGGTGCCAAGAGACACTGCAGTCATGACTGAGACGAAATATCGATCACTGGGCGCCATCACATCAGCCTTGTACAAATGTTACATCTGAATAATATCTTCTCTAGAGGTAAAGCAGCATAGAAGCATATAAATGTTCTCAGAAACAGGGCAAATTGGAATCATGACCAGAGAAGTCTGATATCAGCACAGCAGCTTCAGTAACAAAGCATTTGGTTTTACCGTAAAAGTTGTTATAGTATGTTTAATACTTGCTTTTTAAGGTCAAACAGAACCTATGCGTCCAAATCAAGGTACTATACTGCATTCAATGAAGAACTAGACTGTGATAACGAGGAGCACTCATTAAAGGAATAGGTTACCCAAAACTAAAAACTCTTTATTGTCATCAACGGTTGCCTAGTGGGCAAGTTCCCGACCCATAGTTTTGGTTATTTTTTTATGGTTAAAGGGCTACAATGTTGTCTGGTTCTCTGTGTTCTTTAAATATTCTCCTTTATATTCTGTATAAAAAAAGCAGGTCATAAATACATTTTTGGTTATTTCTTTTAGTAGGTTGGTGTGTTAAATAAATTCCAACGCAGAAGTGGTAGCGCATTACAAGTAACGCAAATTACGTCATATTACTTTTTTCCAAGTAACTAGTAAAATAACGCATTACTTTTTAATTTACAAGAAAAGTTACTTTTTCAAAAAGTCTGCTGTCCCTATTGGGAGAAGCGTAACCTGAACAGTTTCTTTACAGCTCAAACTCAAATTGCCTTCACCAGCTCAAGATAGATCTAAAATTTAAGATACATTTATCTGACCAGATTAAATTAACCTACATGTTTTGCCAGAATGCAGTTTAAAACATACTAAAGCCATCTTCTCAATTAACTTGTTCTTGACTAGCCCTGTTCTCAATTTTAATGCACAAACAATGTTTTACCAATGAAGCATAATTTTCACAGTCATTCTCACCATGTGCTCTCGAACACAGTTCCAGATGCTCATTAATACCTAATGAGCTCAATGAATTCTATGCCAAACCAAACCACACACACACACACAAAAGTACATTAGCACCTTACCATGTGAATAAGCAATGGTGAGGTAATACCATAAAAAGAAAAGGAAGTCCTAATTGGAGTATCCATGTTCACATGCAATCTCTTTACTTCCGTCTAGGCCAGATGCTCAGTGGAAGATATCATGAAGCTCACTTTTTTTGCTTATTTCAATACCAACTGCTTTAGTACAGTTCTTTGTTATTTGTCAGTATCTGTGAGTAGCCTACTTTGTGTAAACTGTGTTTGAAATGCATTCTCTGATGGCCCTTCAAGGTGGTTGAAAAAAACACTCTGTGAAGTGTCTGCGACTCCATTTGACATCAAGCCTTCTTTCGAAATGTCGGAGACACAACCCTGAGTGGTCGATGACATATTTACGCTGCAGGCTTGGCCTTTGGCGTTCTAGAGAAAGTGCACAGTCAGCTATGGTCCTGAATCTTAATCAATGAAAACTGCTTTCCTCTGGGTTACAGCTTCAAGTTTCAAGCATTTGCCCCTCTCTCAAAAAATACAGCAAGATGGAAAACTCTCCATAAGGTCAAGAGACAGCCTGAGTCCTATCCTTGTTAATATGTTGATTTAATAAAATACTTAATGTAGTTTCTCTGCATTTACACAATGAAGTCACAGTGCATTTACATGAGGAAGCCATTTAGAAGTCATCAGATTTTGTTTAACTTCAGTGACAGGTGCCACACTGATGATAAAACCTAATTAAAAAAAACAACGATAACTAAAACAAATGCTTGTTGTCACATTGATGTGCTTTCTAAACTCATTTTGAGATGAGTTGTGTTTACGACATTTAACAAATATTAAACATTTCCACTATAACTGCAAAGGAGAAAAGATATTTTGTCAGTAATATACAAATATTTGAACAGTAAAGCAACTGCAAAAGTATTATGTAACAAAAATATCAAACCATTGTTTCTGAGATGAATCTCTGAAGGCGTTAGGATCCACTTGCAAGCTTTAATGAGAATGGTCAAACAGGCAGAGGTCGGTACGCAGGTAAACAGAACTTTCAGAGACAAACAGCAGATCATGATCGAGAAACAGGCAGAATAAGTCGGGGCAGGCAGCGATAATCAATAATCCAGAAACGGGCAAAAGGTCAGGGCAGGCAGCGAGTCTAATAATCCAATAAACAATAAACTAGTCCAATAAACAATCCAAGATCAACCAGAGAATCAAACAATAGAAAGACGCTCTGAAATAACACCGGGGTAATTATGACTTTGCGTCAAACTAACGTGAGATCGCTGTATACATAGGGCATATAATGCCAAACACCTGTGAAGGAAATCGGTCCAGGTACATGGGTAAAAAAGGTCCGGGTAGGAACACTAAAACTTCCAAGGTGAAGGCGCTGCTGTATCCCGGAGAGAGCCACGGAGGCGCGGCTTGTGACAGAGCCCCTCCCCTGCGAGCGGCTCCTGAAGCAAGAACCCTGGCGACGCCGAGGTCTTCCGCGGGGTCTGGGAGCTGGTTTGTCTGGGTAGGTATGGTGGAAAGTCTCAGTGAGTGAGGGGTCCAGGATATTGTGTGAGTTGACCCATGATCTTTCTTCAGGTCCGTACCCGTACAAGATACTGAAGGATCCTGCCTCGGCGCCGAGAGTCCAGGATCTCATGGACCTGATAGATATCCTCCTGGTCCTGGGCAAGGGGAGGGACGTAGGGGGCCACGACCTCATCCTGGTCCCTCTCTCCGGTAGATTCAGCAGCGGGCTTGAAAGGTGGGTGAGATACGGTATTCTGCAGGTAAGTCTAAATGGTAAGATACTGGAGTAATCTGTCTAAAGATTTTGATTGGACCCACGTACCTGATATTTAACTGTAGGGAAGGCGTAGCCTTAAGTCTCGGGAGGAGAGCCAGACCCATTGTCTGGGCTCATATGGAGGGTTAGGGCGCCGATGACGGTTGGCCGTTCTGGTTGTTGTGGCAGTAGGTGCGTAGGAAACGGATGAGTTCCTGATTCATTCAGGTGATATCCTGAGGTAAGGCTAACATTCATGTTCATTTGGGTGCAAAAGGCTCTCCATACTCTGGAAGTAAACTGTGGACCTCTGTCAGACACGATGTAGTCGGGTAGGTTTTCCAGGCAGTAGGTAGTTTGTGGAGCGGTATGAGTCCACAGGCTCAGGAGAATCTGTCCACAACTGTAAGTATGGTGGTGAAATGGTTAGAGGGTGGTAGATCCGGAACGAAATCGACAGCAATATGAGACCAGGGGAATGAGGAGATGAGGAACGGGTAGTGGTTTGAGTAACCCCGCTGGACACTGCCTGGAGGACTTAGACACTTGACACAAAGAACATGCCTTGACAAAGTTGGTGATCTCAGGATTCAAATTGGGTCACCAGAACTTGTTGGTGGTGAGTTCTATGGTGGAGAGAATGCCTGGATGGCCGGCTCTCATGGTTAAGATGGAGAAGACCGTTACGAAGAGGCTCTGGCACGTAGACTTTTCCAGGTGGGCAATCTGGAGGAGAGAGGTCTGTGGCTTGAGCGTCAGTGATTTCTCTCATAATATCCCATTGAACGGGTGCAACAATAATAGTAGGTGGAAGGATACTCTCTGGTTGACAGGACAGGGCAGGAAGGTCGAATTGTCGTGAAAGGACATCGGCTTTAATATTCTTGGACCCTGGCCGGTAGGTTATTTGGAAGTGGAAGTGGGAGAAGAATAATGACCACCGGGCTTGTCTGGCATTGAGCCTCTTGGCGGTACGTAAGTATTCCAAGTTTCTGTGGTCCGTGAGAACAAGGAATGGTTCTTTGGCCCACTCTAGCCAGTGGCGCCACTCCTCCAGCGCTGCCTTGAGTGCCAGTAACTCTCGATCTCCCACATCATAGTTACATTCTGCCGGTGTTAGCTTTCGGGAGTAGTAAACATAGGGAAAAAGCTAGGCTGGGTCAATTTGCTGGCTGAGTAGAAGTGCGACGAGGTTGACGGGAGCGAAGCAAATGGTCAGTGCAGATGGCTAGATCCATGAAATGCTAAAGTGTCTTATCCTTGTCACGGTTGCCAAGTTCCACTTGATCCACAAGATCCTCTCGGAGAAGACGGTGATACAGGGTCATTAAAGGATCACTGTCCCATCCTGTCTGAGCCGCGAGGGTGCGAAATGTCATGGTGAACTCAGCTGCAGATTGAGTTCCCTGTCTGAGGGCAACCAGCTCATCTTTAGCGCTCTTCCCATCCACAGAATGATCGAACACTTCCCGGAACTGGCGGAGGAAGCTCTGATAGGAGGGTAAGGCCATTTGTCGACCTCTCCACAGCGCTGTGACCCAATCCAGCGCTTTTCCCGAAAGGAGAGAACATACTAGAGACACTTTGCTATCATCCAGAATGAAACTACTTGGTTGCTGGTTCATATAAATTTCACACTGAAGTAAAAAACCCTCGCACTTGCCTGGAGCGCCATTGTACTTCTCTGGGAGAGCTAGGTGGGCCGGGCTGATGATGGCCGATGCCGCAGGTGAAGCAGGTGTGCTGACTGGCATGCTCAGAGCAGCGGTGGCAGTCGTCAAGGCTTGGACGGAGCTCAGTAGATCCTCCGAGAGCTTTGTAAATTTCTCAAGCTGTTGCTGATGAGTAGAGAGAACTGAAGCTTGATGACTCATCTCCCCCATAACTTGATATAAAGCTGCTGGATCCTGGGATGGCAAAGTCATCTGTGATGAATCATTGGAGGTGTTAGGATCAATTTGCAAGCTTTAATGAGAATGGTCAAACAGGCAGAGGTCAGTACACAGGTAAACAGAACTTTCAGAGACAAACAGCAGATTGTGATCGAGAAACAGGCAGAATAAGTCGGGGCAGGCAGCGATAGTCAATAATCCAGAAACGGGCAAAACGTCAGGGCAGGCAGCAATAATCAAAGTCTGATAAACAATCCAAGATCAACCAGAGAATCAAACAATAGAAAAACGTTCAGAAATAACACTGGGGTAATTATGACTTTGCGTCGAACTAACGTGAGATCGCTGTATATAGGGCAGATAATGCCAAACACCTGTGAAGGGAATCGGTCCAGGTACATGGGTAAAAAAGGTCCCGGAGAGAGCCACGGAGGTGGAGGCTCCTCCATCTGCCCCGCCCTGGAGGGTGTTCCTGTCGGCTCCTAAGACTAGGGGCATATGGAAGCCGCCCCTTTGAAGGGGGGGCTATGTCATGATCAGATGGATGTGCCAGCTCGCTGATGGCACTCCAGCGCCCAGCAAACTGTGTGTGTTGTTTTGTGTCTGTTTTCATTCATGGACTCCTTCAATATACTCTTGTCTCCGTCCCCTCCGTCTGTTGCCATAGTTGTTCATTTCTAGTCTCCACCCACTGACCTAATTCCCATGTGTATAAATCCCTGGATGTCTGTATGTTTGTCACGGTTCGTTTTACTGTCTCTCTGTCGTGTTTTTAATTCGTGTATCATTGTTATTCTGGATTTATCGTTGCCGACCTCGCCTCCCTTTGACTATCGTCTCTGTTTCACCCTCTGGACACTGTTTGTAGTTGATTCGACCCACGCCACGTCTTACGACCATTCTCAGCCTCTGATGTCCCAGTCTGCCGTTGATTACTCTGCCTGTTTACACTCTGTCTTGGTCATTAAAAGCTTGCACTTTCGTCCCCTCCTCGTCTCTGAATCGTGACAATTTAATAGTGAAATTTGCTTGTTTAATGTGCTTAAGTTTTTTTTTTTAATCTGTGATTCTGAGTAAGGTCTATTTGCATTTGATTTTAAATTATTTTGTGCAGTTAAAAATATAAGCTAGATAGACAGCTTAACTTGTTACTGCACTAACATTAGCAAAGCTATTACTCATTAAACAAAGCATCATGCCTCACTGAAGCAGTACATGCAGTTAATCATAAACTATACTTTTCTCTACAACTCAAACATAACAGTATCTCTTTGAAATGTGAAACAAAACTGAACATTAACAGTTAACATATGTTTCCCTTCACTTAAAAACAGATAAAATAGCAACTAATCTCAATATTTACTCTTCATATGCAGCCATACAAAGCGTGGCAGGAACGAATAGTTAAAACCAACATAAAACTGCATAATTTAGCTAATTCTCTTAATATTAATAGATAGCATTCTTTACTTAATTTCATCAGCTTAATCAATTTCTCAGTTCAGGTTTAAAAAAAACAACAAAAAAACAACAACAAAGAAACAATGATAGGAAGAGAGCAAATGGTATTTCATGATTTTATGGCAGTTAAATGTTCTCAATTATTTAATAACAAATATACACTATTTTTACTTTTAATTATAACATAATTTTTTTTAAATGACAATGACTCATGGTTTACTTTGTGACAACTAACCTCAGTCTCTTCTGTTTCACTGAATGGCTGAACCAAAAAAAATCTGGTTATTTGCTAACAATTATGGGTGTAGGCTGAATTTGTGTGCATGACAGGTTTGTCGGATCCCTGTGGTGAAGCACTACAGTGAGTTATTGTGCCAAAATCATTAAAACCCACTTTATCAGCCCTGTTATTATTCATCTCTACCATAGAAGAATAATTAGCTCCTTTAGCCAACACTTTCTTCAAACACAAGTTACAACCACCAATTTGCATGTTTAATCAGGAACTGGCATATTAAAATGCAATAGATCTGAAAGTTTATTTCTGACTAACACATCGATATTTATTCTCACAGGACATTTATAATATTTTGATGCATGACCAAAGCTCTGGCTTCACTGCTTGTTCTATATTCTATTATTTATGGAATGAAAAATAATATTTCTGTCTATTAATTATCCTGAAAACTGGGTCCACACTCCACAGAATACATTCACTCTAAATAAATAAAATACATTTTGAAATGTAAAACATGGTATGCTAGGACCTTGACCTACTAATTTGGCGAGCACACCACACAAAGCTTCAATCTTCAGCATTTAAGTGCAGGACTCTCTCCGCAGAGCACCTCCTAAGATTATAAGACACAAAGCAAATATTTTGTAATAAAATTCAACATCAGTGAGTATTTGTTTATACATAAATCCTGTATAAAGCTTCACCCCCACTTTACTCTTAAATTCTTTAACATGCCACTTTAATTGTACTACTAACACAATGTTTGTGGAGGTATTGAATAAAAATAAAAAGCAAGCATGACACAAGTTTTAATTGCCTTTGTTATAGCAATGAATTTTGGGCTTAACCTTCCCAGTTCAACCATCTGTGTTTAACTGTCTGCCATAGGAAATCTAATGTTTTTGAAGTGTATTTCCCACATATAATCAGTTTTTATTTTCTTTTTTTAATGATTCAATTCAAAAACACATCACGTAAAGGTTTTAAGACACATGAATGGGTGTATGCTTATTTACTACAAACTGGTCAATGGAACAAACTGCTCACTGTAGCAAAGTTTTATTTATTAAATTCTATAATATAAAAATGCTTGTTTCGTAAATGTTTTGTTTTTATGTTTTCAAATGATCACATACAGGATAAATGTATACTAGTAAAATGCTGTGTCATCTTGGGAGAAGAAGCTGATTTGATTTGTAATTATGTTATCTAAATTAAAATAAAATAAAATAAAATAAAATAATGACTATAATTCAAAACGTTTATGTAAAATTATCATGTAAATGAATTCAACTAAAAAAAAAAGAAAGCCACAAACTTTATTTATTTATTTATGTCCACTTTATTAAAAAAAGAAGTAATAACTACATTGAAGATGGTAAATAAAATATAGGGCTGGTGTTCTGTAATTTTTTTAAAAAGACAAATGTTCAGAATATCTGCTGACAGGAAAACTGACCTTATAATGTCCTTTACAAAAAACAACAACAACTACAACAACAAAAAACATTGCAACAGGGGAGAGGATATAAATAGCCATTAGGGGTTTAACCAAGCTGTGTCAATACTACCAAACTTGGATGGCTTTGCCAACACTGCCAGTAAAACAGCTTGGCCCAGAGCATCCCGCTGGCTTGAGGAATAGCAGGACAGCAGGCTGGACCTCAGGAAAGGTTTCAGCCATCTTCACTGTCTCTTTAATGTCCTGCCAGCCAACCACCAAGCTGGATATTATAGACAATCTGGCTACAGACCACAACAACAGCCATGTCACGAAGATCTGGCCCACTAGATCACAATGGACTTGAATATAAAATGACATATTACTTCCACCACAACTCGTCCTTGCTCCGAGCGGGTCTCGAACCCAGGTCTCCGGCATGGCCTCTGTTACACTTGCTAGTTATATGGCAACTAAATAGCAAGTTTTTGAATCAGTTCTATTTAACGTTTAAATGTGGTTTCT
>JAUMHQ010000013.1:1630979-1651671 GCA_032361165.1 Enteromius paludinosus | reverse complement strand
CAGCATATGCCAATTTCATTGGCGTGTTTACATACACGCGAAGTTGATTTGCCATCTCGAAGCGAGATTCCTATTCGAGACGTCACCGACGTGACGTCTCCGTTCCCTTCTTCAGGGAACGAGGGTTACAATACGTAACCGAGACGTTTCTGTGTCTCCCTATATGAGGAGCGAGTACTCGGGTGAGGATGCTCTCGTCTAGCAGAGTATTAGTAGACTGGTAGGGTTATGGTTATAATTTGATATGTACTTGCAAAGTTACTTATAGTCAGTGGAGTGTCTTTTGGGAGACCATCACAATAAAGGGTTGGCAGATGTTAATTACAGAGTGTTCTAATATTCTAATGAGAGTTTGTTGACATGTAGGAGCAAAGCTACTAAATGACAACAGATTGTTCAAAAGGGAACATCAAAATAAAGTGTTACCAAAAATACTTCCCTAAATTAGAAATTAAATTGCTTTACCCTGTGCAAACACTATGTCTAAATCCTATTTTATGTTCACCATCAAATGTAGTCATGTAGAGAAAATTAAAAATATAATAGAAAGACTAGCACATGCAAAAGCAGCATACTTCGATCAGATTAACCCTCTCAGATCTCATAGTAAACTACTATAACAAAAGCCTGTATTTGTCTCCAATCCAATAGAGAACAGCTTGAGAAATGCATTAAAAGTGCAGACTAAGAGCAGAAATGGGCCCATTCACAACTTGGGTAATTTGCTCCAAACAACACAAGCAATATCAAACATTAATGGGAAGAGACTGCGTCCTCAGCGACAGTTGATGTGCCAGCAGGTTAATTCACCAGACAGTAAAAAAAAAAAAAAAAAAAGCAGATGCATGCAAAAATAGCATGGATGAAGGACAGCATATTCATCAGGATAAAATGAACAATCAGTGATTTTTCTTGATCAATGATCCATTATGCATCATAAAATGCCTTTATTTACATTCTCAATCCACTTTGACTACCAGTACACTCAGTTAAGGCATAGAACAAAAAGAAGAAAAAAATAAGTCTTTGAAAAATGTTAATAGTAGTCCTTTATCCTTAATAGTTCATTGAATTTTTTATTAAATCATCTGAAAAATGGAAAATGTAAATGGATTGTTTTTGCAACAGAAATGTAAACGTCTACAATACAATTCAAGATGCATGACAGACAACTGACTAAATAAATATTAATGAAACACCTAAAAATAATTTACAATTTGGGGTAATATCAGCTGGTTTTAAATAAACATGAATACGCTTCTGAAAGAAAGAGTTTGCAGTGTTTCCTATTGAATGAAAACACCTCCTTCTCACTTCTTATCTGCACATTGCATGCGTATTAGTAAAGATGAATTTTAGGCTGCAGTTGGCCCTGTCCACAGCTTTGATCTTTAACCCTGTCTAAGGATTATGAACTTTGAATCAAAAAAAAAAAATGTTAGTACTCTGTTTTAAAAAAAACATTCAAACATTCTCTTATGTTTTATAGTTATGAATGTTAAGCATAATGAAAATATAAAAAGATTTTACTTATTTTCTTTTACAGCAAATGAACAATGCCAATGGGTCTTTTTGTACATGAAAGTGTATAGCTTCCTTTACATTCTAAGAAGGGGGCCCTTCGCAGGATGCAATCAAGTTTGGTGGTCATTACCAGGTTGCAATTTTTGGTTCCCATGAACATTCTGGGTAGGTTAGGTTTTGGGTAGAAAATAAATAAATCTATATTGTTTAAAATGAGAAGTATTCAGAACCCATTTGTTGCATCTCAAAAGGGTTTAATTGAGTCTGTAAAATATCTGAGCTGCATATGGTCTTTGAAGAGTTCCAGCACCCATGGCTCATAATCAATAGTGGCTAGTCTTGACTTTGGAGAAAATATTGATTAGTTGCTTGAAATGTTGAGCATTGTCTAACGAAGGATGACTTGTTTGGTATGGAACCTATGATGTTTTCTCCCTGAGGTTTGTTTTGCTCTTGACATTACTTGCTAATAATTTGCAAGGACACAACTGCTTTTCCTTTCAGGCCGTGCATATTTTCTTGTTTCTTTTACCGTTTGTCATATTCCGTCACTCAAAGAAAGAAAGAATAGGAGATAAAATAGCCTTTTTTGGAATTCAGAGCATCTGGCACAGATTGGCAGAGCAGGAGCATTTGCTTTTGTTAGTGAAGCCTTGATGCACATTATGAAGCTATAATATTGCTCTAACATCCAAGGAAATACAATTATATCACAAAGACCTTTGGCTCATGTCTTAAAAGATGCTCTTGTTTTCACTGTAATGTGCTTCTGTAACACTATAAAAATAAATAATAAAACAAAGTAATCTCCAGAGACAAAATGGAGCTTGACCATCTGTTTGGTCAATTTACCTGTGTTTCATAATGTACTGTATGAAAGGCTGAGAAGCTAATCAAAGTGCTGTGGAGTGTAAAAGCAGTGCTTTCACCTCATATGACACATATGGTGTGAGGCTGCTCTATCATTAGCTACTGCTTTAGCTACATGATTTGATGAAAACAAAATATTACATTCTTACTATGTTTGAATAACATTTCAATGGCTTTATTGTCATTGTATTAAAATACAACAATACAGGCAACTCCCTTAAGTGTACATGAAAACCAAATTTCAGAGTTTGTGTTCTATTGGTTAAGAAGTCCTTTATCCAGGTAAAAGTAGAAGGAGGGAGCTGCAGGTCCAGCAATTTATTGATAAGAATATCAAGAATGAAAGTTTTAAAGACTGAGCTATAATCTTTGAAAAGCAGCCTTACATAGTTTCTGCATGCTCTAGGTGACCACGTGCAGTGTTGGGGTGCAATGACGATGGCGTCCTCAGTGCAGCGGATCATATAACGGAGGGATACAGGCTTTGATGTGGCGCAAGACCGGTCTCTCAAAGCACTTCATCACTGATGTCAGAGGAATAGGCCTAAAGTTATTGGTTGTATTATGGACAGGGATGATTTTAGGCAGGTAGGTGTGATGGCTTGGGTCAAGGAAAAGTTAAAAATATTCGGAAGAATCCCAGAAAGCTGATCTGCACATACCAAGAGTACTTTTCCTGGAACTCCCTGGAAAATTAAATTCAAGATAATTTGTCTAGCACTTCTCACACAGCAAATCGTTGCAAATAAATTTTCTACAGTACACATATGCATTTCAAGAATTCAAATATTGTCCAAAAAGTTGATTTCAGAATTTCAAAAAGTGAAATTTTAGAGAAGTGAAATATTAGATTTATTACATGTAATGTAAAACATTTCATTTTTCATATTTGAAATTTAATTTAAGCTTACAGTTTATGAAAGCAAAAAAATACAGCATCTCAAAATATCAGAATATTTACATTTGAGTTTCATTAAATTGCCATCCCTACAGTATTGTGAAACCACAAAATAACCCAATCAAAATAAAGTGTTAGAAGATATTAAGCAGACAGTATACTATTGACTGCTAGTTGACATTTAGTTGCAAGGTTATTACTGTTAGAAGAACGTCTGAAAAAGTGTCACCTATGACATTTCAATTGCATTTTCATTAAACTCCCTACTATGAATATGGTTCAAGTCATTGTGGATTTGAAAATGTATTCCGAGCTGACCTCTCCCCCTACCTGTCAATAATTGGCTTCAAGGTAGGCTAGGCGTTTTCTGGCAAATTCCAATCAAGCTGCATCGCACTGTGCTGTAAGCAAAGGTTTCTGACAGTATACTCAGAAAAATGCACAGTATTGTCCTGCTAAAGAATGACCATAGCAAAACAAGAGAAAAATCAGTAAGGATAAGGAGATTTGTTTGTGGCTACCACTTGCAAAACTGTTCCTTTTTGGGAGTTGTCTTGCTGTTGCCTCTCCAGTGCACCTGTTGTCACTTTCAATTACACCAGAGGAGTTAAAACACATTTACAGTGACTTGTGTTTTCTGATTGGACATATATATATTTCAGAAGATTTTCTGATTTGGTGTTACATGATTAATTGCTCCCTTAATTATTATTATTTTGAGCAGTGTAGGCACAGAAATTTCGCAAAGAGAAAGATGCACAGCACGGCTAGTTTGTTGTTACTTTTCACATTTTCTCCAAATTCCAGTGGAGATCAGTTTTTCACACCACTGATTTGCTTCTTTACCTGTTCCCCTCTCTCTCTTCCTTTTTGAATAAAAAATAACATTCATATAATTTTTTTAAAGACACAGACACTTTTAAAGTGATTTTGCCAGTACAGCTATTTAGGTTGTTTTAGAAATGTATATTAAATCAATACATAATTAAGTATGTAAAATAAAAGCACTTCCCTTTTTATGATATCCTCAAAATATATGTATAAAATATATGACATGAGAGAATGGACAAAAGAACATGACCTCTAGTGGTATGACATTGAATAGCATTTATTATCAACCAAGAGCTTTTACAGTATGTATTAGTGGCAAATTTCTGGTACTACACAAATACCGTACATTCAGAATCCACATACATATACACACACACATATTACTTTGCTGTCTGTAAAGTTGACTGTATCACCACATTATAAAGATCACAATCACATAATACTGTATTAGTCATACTCATTAATGTGGAAGCTGTGCACTTAATATTTGCACATAATATGGCTTAAAGAGCTATTCACTTTCCAATATATATCTTGCACAGTGCTCAATGAGCAAAAGGCCCCTATTTGTTTTTGAATGATTGCATGAATTGTCACCATTAGTGTTTAATGCATTTTAAAGTCACAATTTAATAGCAAAGGTTAAACAGGGTAAAATAATAAAATATGATACATTTTTAAAATTCAAGCATATGCAGAGTGAAACAGATTTATGTCTATATGTTTTAAGCTATTGCTAACGCTTTTTGTATTCAATGCGTAGAAGTGTTGATACTTGATGCCTACATCCAATTTTTTTAACCTTTACACGTTCTTTCAATTGTGACCCTGATTTGTGTGTTTACACTTGCTTGGGCATATTGCATTTGCTGTCATTTAATTTTACCATGCCTCCACCCATACTTCCCACATTATGTCATTGAACCTCAGCAAAGTACTAAATTGTCACTGTTTTAATGACGTAGAAAATGCAATGCCTCAGAATATTCAATCTCCCTGTTTACATGACAGCCATATTGGGACATATATCTGATTTATCTCCACATATAAATGAGGCCTGAAACAGATCTTGAAATATCCAAATGAATTTTTAGAACAGATTTGATCTATGTCACATTAAGTATAAAAAAAAGTCGGAATTGGGTCACATTTAACTGACAGTGTGTCAAAAAAGACTTGACCAAAAGCTACAAATGTATGAAACTGCGACAGCCATAGATGGGCTCCTCTTTTTAAAACATTTACCTGTACATATTGGTAACGTAGGCATACAGAAAACAGAAAAAAAAGGAATGTACAACAGATTGCAGCCACAAAGGTTACTTTAATTTAAAAGAAGCCTTTGCTCTTTTTTATATTCAGCTGTTTCCAGTTTGGGAGGGCATTAAATTCATCCCGTGTCATCTCCAAAACAATCTGCAAAACAAATGCAATGTCAATATATACACATATATTTTAAATATTGACATAGACCTGTCCTAACATCATCAGTTTGCAGTAGCTGATTTAGTAATTTAAATCGTATTGACTTATTTACGGTGCAAATCCGTGAATGAATGTTCCGAAGTGAAGTAAACTTTAAGGGACACTGTAGGGACCATGTCGATTGGGAACACAGCTCATGCACGGAGCTCTCTTCTAATGAGCTGATTATCAGAATTAGGTGTGTTAACAGACAGAGAGATACAAAATATGCATAGCGGGGTGGGGGGGCACGAGGACCAGTGTTGAGAACCACTGTTTTAATATATTACTTTTAAAAAATATTTTAAATATATAACATACATTACATATGCCATATGTCATGCCACAGCATCATTAAACTAACATTTAACAATGGATAAAAGTAGTGTTGTTGTTTTTTTTTGCCCTTACTCTCTGGCTCCATAAAGGCTGCTGTGTAAATTTAGGGGAAGCATTTGAAAAATCCTGCGGATGCAGAAAGAATGCAGAATCAAATTGTTAATCGAACTGCATTTAATTGCACTGTGACTTCTCTGGAATCAAATAGTTTAGAATAAGCAAAAATTGTTTTGGAATCAAATCAAAACCTTTTGGATTTTTAAACGAATTTATTCAATTTTATTCGCTATTAAGATTCACAGCCCTAGTTTGCAGAAATGTATAATTAAATTTGGCAGACAATAATATACCACACTGGAAAACAAATAAAAAAACCTTAATGAGCATTTTGTCCACTCATTTGTCCATTATCGACACTTTGCATGATGACCACATTAAGTTGGTTGCACACTGAATGAGAAGCGCGGCATGGCGTTGTGGCATGTCACGCCATACCATGCCACGACTTTACATTGTGTTTAATTGTTGCTAGATGCGGTGGAAATACGGTAAATGGTGCCACCGGTGTCTGTACTCTTATAGAAAACAATTTATTTGACTTTTCTTGTCTGGTATGCAACCAGCTTTAGATTGAGTTGAGTAGAGTTGAGTTTTGCTTAGCATGTATGAATAGGTTTTACCTGGAAATCTTTATCTGACAGGTAGTTCTCAAGGTGCAGAGGGTCCACTCCCTCTGGCAGAGGTTTGGAGGTGAGCTCCTCAATGGTGTACTGCTGCCTGCTAAGTTTGGACAGAGCGTCTTTAACCAGGATCACTTTATTACGGGTTCCTTCAACCTGTGCACATATTTAAACATACAGTTTTGTCATCCAAAGGATTCCATATTAAAAGATCTTTGGGCTGAAATCGGCCACTATATGAGAGAGTCCTCATATGAAAATGATGAAGCTCTATTTTAAGTTTTAACAAAAGCAATGAAGTTTGGTTTGTCAGAGAAAGTCCACTGGATGATGCGAAAAATCACTATACATCATCTCACAGACATTTGATGACAGATAAATGGGGATATCTGGGAGCAGGTATCATGGAGAATTACACTGTTCACTGGGGGTTGCTAAATAATTTAAAACTAAAGTATATGATTGATTTGGTTTATTTCAAAACAATTTTAAATTATTTAAATGGGTGAATGCAGCTGAAAAAAAACCCAGCTTCCATTATGAGTTTGCCTGCTGTGCGACTACATTTAAAATTAACTTGAGCGCCACAGGTGTAAAGAGTACCTGAAAATCATGCTTGAGTAAAAGAAGCATGATTTTTACAATTTTAAAAGAACATGAGTATTTTACTCGTACTGAATGTAGGCTCAAAGAACACCAAGAAATGTTAAAAACAAGAAACAGTTTATTTAAGAGGTTTTATTTACTAATATAGAAATTTAATTGAACACCTCAGTATATCAGAACAAAATAGATCAAGCAAGTCAGTCTCAGTCAAACTTAAATGTTCAAAAAAGGCACAAGTAAAACTATTAGTTTTTTCAAAAACATTATTTTCAGTCTACATTGGACAAAAAAAAGAGAAAATGTAAAATAAAATTCAGAGATGACTTTGATTTATCTCTCAGAGGCGGGCTATATTTTTATTTAAATTTAACAAAAGCAGCCATGCCGCTAATTAATGTGAAACACCTGTGGCCCGTTTCAGAAAGGCTGAAGAGGCTGTATTAATTCAAAGACAATTACATTTACGTCGGGCAAGGATTTTGAGACCCAGAGTGGATCTTTTTGTCTTTTCCCTTGAAATTGTGTGTTTAAGCTATCCGGCATAATTGTCAAAAATTTGTGACAAGTAGATACTTGTCTAGCGCCCGAACATAAGTAACCAATTGGGTTTTTTTTTCTCTTTTGGGGTTTCCATTTTTAAGTCAAGTAAAATTTGAGAGCTGACATTCACATTGAAACATGGTCTATTGGTTTGGATACAGCATCAGCACACGGGACGACCTGGGTTCATTTCCTGTTTCCACCATTTTTTTTTTTTTTTTTTTGCTTAGATAACAAGTAAAATACTTGTTTTGGGCAACCAACGTTACACCCCATAACATTAATTGATTAATTGAGTGTAACAGTTTTTCGTTGCTATCATTTAAGTTACATACAGTATATCCATAATCTGATCCGTTCTTACATCACTAACATCTCCAATCGTGGCCGTGCCTTTATATTTCTTTGCTAATGGAGGCTTTCTGTATCAGGGATGCAGAGTAAGTAAGGCCACTTTTTGCACTGTATGTATAAAAAAAAAAAAAAAAAAACCTTGACATGCTCAAACCTTACCTGATTGAATTATATTTTTAAATTTCCTTTTCAGCTGTTGCCATGTTCTTTTAATACCTGCAGGATTGCACCTACATGACAATTACAATTAGATTCAATAACATAGTTTTAAGTTTTGCCTTTGATATTACTGCAAAAAATAATATTAGCCTATAATAATATTAATAAATAATATTAATATTAGCTTCAAATAATTAGCTTCAATTCACTGACCTTCAACAGAGACATGTACTGATTATTACTCGTTCTAAAAACTATTTTTAGTACTGCTTATATTCGAAAAAGGTTATATCAACCTCTACCACTTGATCAATAAAAAGACAGACACATAAGTGCACTTTTAAATCTTTTAAAAACTTCATTTGTGAAATGTTATCTTAAACTGATAAGGGAACCTTAAATTAAACGTTTCCACTGAACATTAGGTTAATATGCATTCATGTTTTATCAAATTTGTTGTAGAAACTATGCAGTAGCCTATTTCATCTGAAATAACTTTAAAATTGGCCAATTCCAAACTTTTTCAAGTGAAAAGTCAATAAACATCACACATTACATATTTTGTTTTATACTTGAATATTTAAATAATTTAAATGTAAACTGACACATTAACTTGAGCAGCTATGTTTTTCCACTCAAACTGTCTGTTTCGCTGATGCAGTGGTGTTGCTTTTATTTTTAAATATGTGCCCATATTTGCTGTAACTTTGCTTGAGCATATCAAGTTCAGCTTTATTTTTCAGATGTTGCCATAGTTACTCGTAATATCTGCGCTCCATAGATAATAGGGTTGGGTTGATAGACGATGCCATCGTCCATCGCCGATGGCCAATAGACATCATGATGCTGAGCCGGCATCGTGATCCTCCGCTCCGCCGCAGCAGTAGCAACCAGCTCGCGAAAAACACACTTAATCTATGGAGGCAAATCTATGCCATTAATAAGCGAGCGGTGAGAGCGGTAAATCATTTCTGCGAGAGGAAAACAGATGTATATGCGAAGAAATGGGGCCCGCAAGCTCATTTCTAACCCTCGCACACTTGATATGTCATCCGCACGCAATTCATGCACTCGCACACGATCATTCCTGCGCTCACATTCGCGCAAACACTGTTGTTTTTGTCAGTTGTGGGGCGGGCTTGGTGTTTTAGTTACAACTAAACAACATTGCGCACAATCCCAATATAACGAGTAGTGGAGTAAAGAGTACGTATATTCAGTCAAAAATGTAAAAGTTGCTTATATTTTTGATACTCAGTACAAGTACAAAGTAGCCCAAAAAATACTTAAGTACAGTAACGAAGTCCATTTACTCAAGTACTTCACACCATTGTTAAAGCGCACTAAAGACACAATATGTGTTACTCCTCTGTATTTTTTACACCTATTGATATTCTGAAAGATACGGTACCTGCACTTTAATAGTTGGGTCTTTCTCCCAATAAGGGAAAATGTTAGTAAAGGTGAGTGGTTCTGCACCAGCCAGGATCAGGTAGGCCTGAGGAGGCCGTCTAGAGTTCTTCTCTAAAAAAAAACAAAAAAACAAAAAACATAAGGAGGTCATTATTACCACAAGGTGTATATATATTCTTTCCTCTGATCATGTTTTAAACATGCTAACTGTTCTGCCTTTGGCTGCACAGATGAGCGCTAAGAACTATTTAGATGCCCAGCCTCAGAGGGAACAACAGAGCAGTGGATTTATTGATTTATTTACTGTATATTGTTCCTGCCAAACAGATCTAAAATAAACATGCAATTTATTTTCCAGCTGTTTACCTTTACAGAAATAGCCAACTTATTTTGTGACTAATATGTGTTTTGTAATGTAAACTTGTGTGTGAATGAGAAATTAATTAGACGGTCGCTTTCTACGCATGGGGTGTGTGCACTCAGAAAACATATATAAGTTTAAACTAATATTGGTAATTTCAGCACAATAAACATGATAATCAGAATTAAAACGTGTTTTTTAGCAGGAATTTATCTGCAGCAGCTCTATTCTGGAAAAGGGGATTGGGAACAGCAGCTTATATGCATTTAAAGCATTGGTCTCAAACTCAATTCCTGGAGGGCCACAGCTCTGCACAGTTTAGCTCCAACCGTAATAAACCACACCTGATTCAGCTAATCAAGGTCTTCAGGATCACTAGAACCTTACAAGCAGGTGTGATTTGGAGCTGGTTGGAGCTAAACTCTGCACAGCTGTGGCCCTCCAGGAATTGAGTTTGAGACCACTGATTTAAAGAGACATGCTCTAATACAGCATGTTTCTGCTTCCACTTAAAATAGTATTTTGAGCTAAAACTTCACATACTGTACATATTCTGGGGACACCTGAGACTTATATGTTGTAAAAAAAGGGCATAATGCAGTATGTCTCCTTTAAAGGTTTACCAGACCAAAAAAGAAAACAAATCTTATGTTGCTCAAACCCATGCGCTGTTATTTTTATGTACAGGTAACACATAATATTATGTCAGTCACAGTCGCTATTCACTTTTACTACATGATATTTCTATCTAATGAAAGTGAATAATGACTGAGGCTGAAGGGTGAATAAGTAATATCTAAAAGTATTGTAATATTTTGCATCTAAAGGGTTCAGCTAACAAAAGTTAGAGAACCTGCCAGACAGAACGCTTGATGAATTATCTTTTTTCAACTATTGGTAAGACTAGGATACTGTCTGTTTATTAGTACTGTTTATAGTCTGCATGACCATATTCTTTTAAGCCAACCCAATACCTACACATAACTACTTATTAACTATATATGACCCTGTGCCAAAAAAAAAAACAGTCAAAAGCATCACACGTATACTTGCAGCAATTGTCAAAAATAATCTTTTCAGGTCAAAATTGATTTCTTTTGATTTATTTTAAGGTAAAAATAATTAAGATATTAAGTAAAGACCATGTTCCGTGCATTTTGTTTTTATTTCCTACAGTAAATACATATAAACTTATTATTTCATATGCATTGCTAAAGACTTCACTTGGACAAACTATATACCAATGGAAAGCATTTAGGTGATGCTTTTTTAATTACCCTTATGACTGGTTTTCAGGTCCAGGGTCACAATATAGTGAATATATCCCTTTTTTAAAGTGTTACCAAACCATCCTAGAGAGCAGCACCGCATCTCCTAACCTTGGCAGTATTGTAGTGTTGTCTCCATGGCACACTTCCTCTCACTGTCCCAGCGGATCTTAGCTGAGCCAGTACATTCTGTATCTTCTGGCTGCTGTCCTTGCCACAGGTACACTTCCATCCTGTTATCCACCAAGAACAAGGCTACAGAGAATAAGAAGGATAGACAAAGGATAAATTAATTGACATTTTACAATGTGCAGCACATACAGTAATACAATATCACTGTCAATTCATTAGAAGAATCCATGATTACAGTCACATATAATAACATTATATACCAGGTTGAGGGGCTGAATACAAGTTCTCCTGAAGGAATGGCATGGCCATTGCAGTTCCTGTAATTTGGGCGGGCCCATACTGCTCCTCTGCCTGAAAAGTCCCACCGCAGGCACTCAGACGGAAAAGACGTGGTGTGAAATTATATTTACCTGGATCTGCAAACAAAGAAAGACAATTATATACACTTTCAACCCAGCAGCAGGACCGCAACCTCCACCTTTGTGCAAGGAGGAACCGGAGGAGCACTGCCAGAGCCCTCCAAAATGACCTCCAGCAGGCCACAAATATGTATTTGTCTGCTCAAACAGTCAGAAACAGACTCCATGATGGTTATATGAGGGCCCGACGTCCACAGGTGGGGGTTGTGCTTACAGCCCAACACTGTGCAGGACAATTGCCATTTGCCAGAGAACACCAAGATTGGCAAATTCACCACTGGCGCCCTGTGCTGTTTACAGATGAAAACCGGTTCACACTGAGCACATGTGACAGACATGATAGAGCCTGGAGACAGCATGGAGAATGTTCTGCTACCTGCAACATCCTCCAGCATGACCAGTTTGGCAGTGGGTCAGTAATGGTGTGGGGTGGCATTTCATTGGAGGGCCTCCATGTGCTCGCTAGAGGTAGCCTGACTGCCATTAGGTACCGAGATGAAATCCTCAGACCCCTTGTGAGACCATATGCCGGTGCGGTTGGCCTTGGGTTCCTCCTAATACAAGACAATGCTAGACCTCATGTGGCTGGAGTGTGTCAGCAGTTCCTGCAAGACAAAGGCATTGATGCTATGGACTAGCCCCGGCCGTTCCCCAGACCTGAATTCAATTGAGCACATCTGGGACATCATGTCTGGCTCTATCCACCAATGCCACGTTGCACCACAGACTGTCCAGGAGCCACCTCATCAGGAGCATGCCCAGGCGTTGTAAGGAGTACATACAGACATGTGGAGGCCACACACACTGACACACACACACTACGGAGACTCATTTTGACTTGTTTTAAGGACATTAAATCAAAGTTGGATCAGCCTGTAGTGTGTTTTTCACTTTAATTTTGAGCGTGACTCCAAATCCAGACCTCCATGGGTTAATAAATTTGATTTCCATTGATAATTTTTGGTGTGATTTTGTTGTCAGCTACGTAAAGAACAAAGTATTTAATAAGATTATTTCAATTCATTCAGATCTAGGATGTGTTATTTTAGTGTTCTTTATTTTTTTGAGCAGTGTATCTGTAAATCATACAGTCTTATGGGCTCTGCTTCAAATCTTAGTGAGGTGCCTAAATAGGCAGCAAGGCATCATGTGCACATAAGCAGACACTTTTTTTTTGGTCTCTGCAAGACAGACTTCAGTATAGGAGATGGGCTAAAATGAGCTCCCAAAACTTACTGCTAGATTCTGATGATAAAATAAGAGATTCTGTGTGTACATCAACAGTCACTTTCAACTTATATAAACTGAAACATATTACAAAACCAGCAATTCATATTTTAATATTGCTTTAATATTGCATCCTTCTCATTGGCATTTGATAAGAGTTTTTACTTTCAGTCTGAGGTTAATCCCTTTTTTGGCTCAATTTATCTAGAAAAGAAAAACTGATTAATAATTAAGCACACCTGCACATAATTTCACTTCCACCCTTTATCAACACACACACATATATATTACTCATAAATTATTAAATACAAAATTAATAGTAGCTATTAAGATTAATGTGGTTTCTGCAGTGAGTTCATCTAGTAGGGGTTCATTTTAAGCATTAGTTGACTAATCACAAGTTTATTAATTAACATATTTAAAGTGAGTGGCCAAGTAAAGTTGCTAATGCTTCCATATTTCTGATTATAAGCCATATGTGTGCTGGATGAATGATGAGCCAGCGACTAATACAATTTTGGTAGATGAAGCCTCTTCTGGTCGACTAACAATAAGCAGATTATTAGGGGGCAGCCCTATGAGAAATAAACATTTTCTTTTGTACCTTGCAGCATGCAGTCATACGATTTCCTGTCCTGCTTGCCAAGAGCATCCCAGAATTCCTTAGGCTCAGCTCCTTCCTCTATCTCATGCACTTTCATATTGCTGTTACTGTTCAAACCCAGCTCACAAGCACAACTGTAGAGTGCATATAAACACAAAATCACCAAAATGTTATCACATTTCTGTTCAGACAGAGTGAATCAATGGATATATCTGCTCACATTTGAGTAAGGCGTTCCACGGTCCTCTTGCCCACTTTCTGAGCACCTGAATGAGACTTACAGCCGTGCCACAAGTAGAGCTGTCCCTTCTGTACCCCCAGCAGAAGCAAACTAGCACGAGAGCGCAGGCTGGCACAACAGCACTCTACTTCAACCAGTGAGCCTTCCATCTCTGTCTCTCCACGCACACAGAACAAATGCCAGTCTCCTGACAGGAAAAAACACATTAAAATCACATACACAATGCAATTACTGCATATTTTTAAAAGTGGTCTGGTAAATATTAGTCATTGTTTTCTTATTACCCGTGTTTTTAGAGCTATCGTCCCTGGAGCCCCGGTGGATGACTAGTCCTCCCTGGAAGAGTTGGAGGAAGCAGGGCGGTTCTTTTCCCTGTGTAACCAGCACTTGCGCCCCCCTGTGGTTGCCCAGCTCTACCGTCATGAGGGCAGATGTGCCGCGCCCACTGACACTAGAGTGACGTCCCTGCCAAAAAAAGCATGCTGTGCGTTCCCTGCCTGGGCCAGCTGTACTCATTTCACCAGGCTTTTGTCTCTTACCCACTGTGAACACATGTGATAAAATATTTAGCACCTTATTCAGCTTCTATTGAATTATATCATTTTCACAACTGATACATTTGCCTGTGTCTGAACTGAATGTGATTGTTATCTTTTCCTTGCTGGTCTGTTTTCATCATAAACATTGAAAACTAAATGCATATATGAAAAAAATAGTAGTAGTATATATTTATCTAATGCCGTGTCACCATCTTAGGCTATTTTCATGAAAAAAAAAGATATATACTAAAAGTACAGTATTTCAATTTTTTAGTAAATTAACATTGTAGGGGATAAGCTGTGCATACTGGATTACTACATTTTTACTTGTAGTTTGTCATCTTACCAAGTTTAAAAGTAACATTAAAGCTAAAGTTCTATGTCTCACTCACCAACATTAGTGACAGAGAATTTCCAGCGGATGACATAGGTGTCACCCTCATGCAGTTGACCCACGCTCTCTGGTGGTATCTCAAAGTCATCAAACTCGCGGATGTGCCATGCGTCCACAGCTAAGGTGGCCAGCTCAGCTTGCCGCCCATCCTCAGAAAATACCAATCCATGACCTCTCTGCACATCTACGCCCTCCAGCACCATCTTCACAGGACCTGGCATTCCTGCCAGCATCACTGCGACATCACACGGCTTCAGCTCAGAGTCACAGGTGGGAAGGTGCTGAAAGACTGGACTCTGGAGGAAAGAGAAAATGCAGATTTACAGTGTCTTTTCAAATGGAATAAGAAGTGTCTTTTTATGAGTGTCTTGTCTTTTACCTTCACCTCTTCCACCACTGGTTCATCCTTGGATGGCTTCCTCTCTGCCCAGTCTAAAAACTTCTCTTTGAACAAAGCGGTTTCATTGTGTTCTGACAGCCGACCAAACAGGGCCCAGCTCGGCCTGCCCTCACCTTGTCTGCACACAAACATAGACATAAGTATGAAAGAAAAAGAGCAGAATTCTTGATATTCAGTTCCAGTTCTTAAATATCTGCATTCCTGAACTGAATGTAAAGACAGAGAAAGACTAAACATGACAGAACAATAAAAAAGACAAAAATTCAACACTCAAGCCATTTATCTTTGCCTTCTTCAACTTGAAATTAGAACTAGTAACTTCATGGCTTTACATGCACACTCAGTATAACTGGAACCATGTGTCATGTAAAGACAATTAAAAAACAAACAAACAAACAAGCAAACAAACAAAAACAGCATTATTATGCTATAATAATCTTCAAACACTTGGGGGCAGTATTGCAGTTGCACATGTCAGTCTGTTTGTGAGGATGGATGTGTCCTGGTTTTGATGGCAGCATTCAGAGTTCATCATTTTTTTGAGAGCCTAATCCAGAATTTTCTAAAAAAAACTCAAGACTTCACCTACAAAATCCTAATCTGTGAAGATGGGTCCAACAAGATTGTTTTTATCACCAACAGAGAAGTTATGACCATGAATGGTCAGTAAAGAGGTCACTCACTTAGGGGTGTCTTTATTAGCTGAGAAGGGGTCAAGAGGGTTGACCCTGCAAGTGCTGTAGTCATACGCTCCACTCCAGATCTGTTTGCCCAACTGTACTGCCACCTTCCTGTCACTCAAAGGAACATCCTTTCCTGTCCAAACATACACCTCGCTACCGAAGTCAAACACCAGCGCCTGCCACATATACTCTGAGTTACATTCAGTGTAATGGGATTAAGCACAGTTCATCAAGAAACACAAACATGCACACTGAGGGATGGGACGATACACCGCGATTCTACAATCATGATACTTGGGTGCCGATACGATATGTATTGTGATTATTTATTTATTTATTTATTTATTTATTTTTTTTCATATGTACAAAATAGTACAGCCATCTTAAAGTATAGGTGCGAATCATGGTTTTACGATTCAATTCAATTACGATTATCATTATCAATTCAATGTCCCGGTTTCACAAACATGGCTTATTCATAGGTGAATACATTTTTGAACATCCACGACAAGAGGTTATAAATGTCACACCTCCTTAGAGTTAAGAAGAGTGACACTGGGGATGGATGCGCAGGCCCCCTCATAAGGAACCATCTTATCTTCCACCAGTCTATAGACACAGTTTGATTCCACTACTGCACTCTCATATAGTTCATCTTCCTCCGGCTCCCCTGCACCTATTAAAAAACACACACAGGCACATGTTTAAAAAACAGACAACAAAAACAAAAACATATACACAATATATATACATATACACAAAAGAAACTGGAGTAACTTGAAACTAACTTAATTATGAGGATAAACTGAAATTGATTATGTACCATCTGCTTATACACATTTAATAATAGTCTTTTTCTGATAAATGAAATATTGTCATTTAAACACTGGTGCTCCATGTGCAGGACCTGGAAGGATGTGTGCATGTACCTCTGTAATCAGTCTTTCCTCCCAGCAGACTCCAGAACTCTTTGGCTGAACGGTTGTCTGTGTTGATTCCCTCCTCCAGCACAGTGACCTGGGGAGCTTTGCAGCCCAGATCTCTCTTTGTCTGGACATACTGAGCCATCTCTGAAGCCTGAAAAACACACAGTGTGAGCATAATTTGCCATTCAGCTTTATTTTTTATGTAATTATGTTGTTATTGTTAATTAAAACCAGTAAAAATCATTTTTATGACGTTTTTAAATGTTTGGTAAATAAAATAAGACTAAATATAAATATTAGGAAAAAAAAACAAGAAAGAAAACTAATGAAACAAACAAGCTAACAAAAGACTTTGTGAAAAGTAAAAATGGAACAGAATTTGGTTTAATTTGTGGTATATAATTACAGTACACCAAGTGTAAAAAGCCCTGTAATAAATAAAGTACAAAAATTACTAAAACTAAAGCTAATTCAAAAGTACTTTAACAATAATAAAAAATACAAAAGCACATACATTTATAAAAACTAATGTAAATAAGCAGTAATAGCAATCAGTAGCACCTTGGCTTTTTCGATTACATTGCCAAATTCTCCACTCCAGAAGAAGCAGAGTTTGGGAGTGATGAGCAGATAGCAGTCACCACTGTTCAGAGAGCGGGCTGTGGGTTCAACCAGACGCACCTGAACATGCCTGCGCCCTGTGTGAATTATTAAACAAATGTTAAAAGCAGATGCTGAATATTTAAGACATAAAAACAAAATTTTGCATGACCCTTGACCACTTTACCTTTAATGTGAATCAGCATAAGCTTGTGAAAAGGCACAGCGCTGTTGTTGGTCACCACCTCTGTAGATTTCACGTTCCGCAGATTGACTTTCTTAAAATTTTCTTTGCTGGCCAGACCTGCCAAAGCGGTGTCTGCCAAATTTGAGTGTTTGGCCACTGAATTCACACAGATAAAAGACTTTTAAAATAAAATTAGAGTGTTCATATTTGAAACATTTCCATTATAACTGCTACTTCAATACAACAAGAGAGGAAAATAATGTGCAGCAAATTAGCTGGATTAAGATAGAAAATGCCTTCAAAATGTACTTGTTAAAATGTAAAAAAAAACTGGATTTTATTCTTAAATATGATGAGTTAAATTTCTCAAGTGGGGGAACCCAAAAACATTCCATAAATTCACCACAAAATGTAAATAAACTTATTTATTATTTAGATTTTTCTACTTTGGACATTCTGTTAACTATAAGTAACTTTGTGCCTACAGTACATGTCAACCACATCAACTAATTCTCATTAATTTGCAACTACACATCTACTAGAAGAGTAGATTTTAAGTTTAGGGTTAGTAAAATAAGTTGACCTATACTTACAAAGTTTCTCATAGTCAGTATGTTGTGGATCCATCAAAATAAAGTGTTAGAATTTATTAAGCAGACAGTCTTCTAATACTATATGACTGCTAGTTAACATGTAGTTGCAAAGTTACTTACTGTTAGCAGAATTCCTAAAGTGGACTATCAAAATAAAGTGTTACCCAAACTTACTCCGCTCCATTTGTATCCTTTTGGTCTCCACGGAAGCTACGTTCAGTCTCTGCTCAGTATAAGCCTGTCTGAGGTCATCTCGTGCTGCCAGAGCACGGAGAGGGTTTCTCGAGCTCTTGGTTCTTCTGCAGGGCCGCACTGAGCGTTTGTGTTCCTCAACTGCTGATGTTAGTCTGCAATCAATGATCAATGATGCACATGATCACGCAGTCATTGTATAACTACACCATAACAAAGACACCTAAAAGGGGCCATGACAGGAGAAATCAAATTGACTAGAACTTTGCTATACAGTACTGTATAAGAAGTCTTTAGAACATCCTGCAAATTCAATAGCTTTATAACATTATCCTCATTCTAAAGCATTTACTCAATCAAGCTCCAAAAATGGCTCGTTTGCATATTGAATAGGGGATTTCTATCATCACATGGATAAATATATTTGCATTTGACTGCCTCTGAAGCAAGGCATTTACCAATATTTATACAACATCGCACCATAAGCCTGGCCCCTTTAGTCGCTTAATGGCTGATATCTGTCCACACCAAAAGCAAAAATTAACAGAACCCATAATAATCACTTACACTGTCTACAATAGATACAGTATGGAGTATGCAAATAATTTTTTTTTTTTCTGACATACTCCAGTGTATTGACAACAGGAGAAATAAATGAGTAAAGATTGTTTTCTTTGACACATCCAGTTTAAACAGCTTGTTTGTGTCTCAGTATAATTGCCAGAAGGATCCAAGAGACAGAAACAAGTAAATGCTTTATTTTTAAAGGGTTAGTTCAACCAAAAATGAAAACTAGCCCATGATTTAGTCACCCTCAAGGAATCTTATGTGTATATGACCTCCTTCTTTCAGATTAATCCAATTTGAGTAAGATTAAAAAGTGTCCTGGATTTTCCAAGCTTTTTATTGGCATGGGTGGGAATTTTTGTTCAACCGTCTAAAAATAGTCAAATAAAGAGCATTCATCCATATTAAAATGTGCATCCCATGGCTCTGGGATGTGCATAAAGACAAAACAAAAACAAACCAAAAAAAAAACATTTACATCAATATTACTTTGTCTCCGTCATGTTTCCGCGTTTATCACTAATCTCACTAACATGGATGGATGCGCTTGATTTGACTACATTTGGACTGTTACACATTAACATATGTAAATTCTTTATTTATTAACACTGACTGAATTTGCCACATACATATAGGATACCTTGAGGGTTAGTAAAATCTCTTTAACCAAGCTTACACAACACATTAACACATTTCTATTATTCAAAAGGGATTGTTAGGCTGCATTATTTAGGGCAACCAGAACCCAATGTACTTGTCACATCATAAGTAGAACGACAGCTACACTAATATTAGTCTGTTTCCTTCATATTCAATTCCTCATGATTTCTACAGCCCAGAATGTCAGCGGAGACCAGGGCAAGTACATGAGCCCAAGAAACAGATCCCCAGTGAAGACCTTGTGTCCTAGACGGCCATCAAGACAAGAGCACTATTTAAACTGGACTGATGACGTCACTGAATTTAATGATGAACTGCCTTTAAATAAAAATATTGTGTTTACTATTGTTTTTTTATGCATTATCAACACATTATTTCCCATTTAATGCTGTAAAGCTGCTTTGATGCAATCCTTATTGTTAAAAGTGCTATATAAATAAAGGTGACTTGACTTGAGTGAAGAAAACAACCAATTTAAAACAGACCTACAACACACTCATTATACAGACAAATTAATATTAAAATTTTAGTAGAGAAAGAAAAAAAAACTACCAACAATGAGATGCATCTTAAAAATATAATAATAATGAAAAACTCTCAAAAAAATCACATTTTTAGAGACTACTAACAGCTATCATAGACTAACACATCGTATTATTATCAATTGTTATTTGAAAAAAATAAGCAGAGAAGTCCATATGAAAAACGAAGTAGGACATTTTTAAATTTTAACATTTAAAAACTTTGTGTTGTTACTTATTAAATATTTTTGCGCCTATGTACAGAGATTAACAGAGCAAAATCGCTTAAACACTTATATGTTGGTCCAAACGTTTTAAACCGGAAGAATGAAATTGCTCCAAAAAATGTAACACTTACTTAACAGACATAATGAGTGACATTATTATTTTCAGTGATGTGCAACCTGTATATAGAGGTCATTTTAAAAAAAAATAGCATATTGTGATGAAGTTCATTATTTTCTGTAATGTACTGATAAACATTAGACTTTCATATATTT